>BSBK01011606.1:0-130000 GCA_027943335.1 Chamaecyparis obtusa
ACCAACACCTATCAGCTATAACTATAATGTAAAGGATAATACAAATAAAAAAAGGGATTATCCCTATAAAGATAATCAAGGGAGTATCATAAATCATGAATTATCACAGTACATCAACCTCCCTACGAAGGAACCATGCATCTAGCCATGTTTCCCTTCCATTCATCTAAGGGTCTTTTCATCCCTTATATGCTTCTCATAAGGGTGTCTCAATATCTCTGCTATGGGGATAACTACTCCTAGAATAGCATCAAGTGGGATGACTCTAATACCCTGAACCCTTGATTGCCTCTCTTCATTTTTATGTGTTGTTACTTCCTCCATAAAGCCATGGAGAGCTATCTCGAATGGGGAAAGCTCTTGATTCTTCTGCATCCACGTGAATCCATGAGAGACTTCCCAAGAGCCAATCCTAACCATACCATCTTTAAAAAGGTCCTCCAATTTCTTTTTCTTTATCTTTATGATAACTATTGCCTAGACATCAATTTTATGAAATATGAGCCTCCTCAGAGACTCAGTAAGGTTCTTGGAAAATCAACCAAATACATTATCATTCTTTAATTTTCATATGTCGCACATGATTAAGGTAGAGAGAAGGGACAAAAATGTATTAAATGGCTTCTTAAGATCCTTGATGTTACCCGATAAAATCTCAAGGAGGGAAATATTAACTCTGTCAGATAAACCAAAAATGTTCCAAATCTCTTTAGCAAAAGGACAATAAAAAAATACATGGATAACAGACTCGGGAGCTTACAAAAGCTACAAATAGAAGGGTCACCATTAGGTAGCTAAGAGGTAGCCTATGCAAGAGAAGCCACCAAATGAAGGACTTGATCTCAGCTTTTGTGAGGCAAGACCACAAATTGCAAAAGATTCTAGTCCACTCAACAAAGTCAAGACGAAAGTTCCAGTAGGTGTTCACATGGGAGAAAATGGAGGGATCATTAGCAAGGAGGGCATACATCTATTTAGATTTGATCTTTGACAGAAAGGTACCATCAGACCACTTAAAATGAAGGTGTCAATTGTTGTCCACATAATAATCCTTAGGAAGATTCAGTTCTTTGTAGGCATCCTTCAAAATAGAGAATGTTCTATATTGGGAGGTGAGAAGGTCATATCTAAGTTTCAATTCTTTCCAACCAATTAGTACTTCATACTAAATAATATAACCAAATAGAAGACTCATTTTTCATTCCATAGTCTGGCTGAGCACCCTTGTATTAATGCAAGAGGCTTATCTTTGTATTTCAAGTTTCGCCATATAGATATGTTTCCACATACCTTATTATTGCAGTGAACCACCTTATTATCTATAATACATTTTTTAAACATAATCCCAACCTTTCCATATTGATTTAAAAAGTGATGATCCTTGCACTTTATAATCAAACTCTTCTGCAAGGATGTCATTAAGTGATAGATTCATCCATCTCTTTCCTTTATTAGGATACCCTCTTAATATATTATTTCTTATCAAATTTTCCATGGTTCATCTCCCTCCATGGATTTTATAACAATCTATTTGGAGGAAAGAGAGACTCCTTAATACTTGTGTCTTTTAGCCCTAATATCCCATTTTTATTCTTAGTGGTACACCATTCTAATCTTACTACATGTCCTTTCTTATTACCTCTTCCATCAAACTAAAGATAATCCCTTATGATTCTATGGAGGGTATTAAACTGGTAGTGACAAAATAGCCAAGTTGAGGAGTAATAGATTGAATAGGAAGAAAGAATCTTTTGACAAACCTGTACTCTACCTGCCATGGATATATGTTGGCTATCCCATTTGTTTAACTTATTTTCTACTCTTGTTTAACCCCATTCCCACATTTTTTTCATGTTTGGGCTTATGGAGAATGGGATGCCCAAATATTTGACTTGGTAGTTCGGTCCATCCCATAAAAATTTCCATTGGGAGAGCCATATTAGAGGTTCCTCTGTCCATCCTAGGAAAATGGATTTCTTCATTGATATCTAAGACTACCTGAGGCTGTGCAAAACAAGACCATCTTATTCATAAAATTTTCCATTTTCTCAACCTCTAGTTGTAGTATCAGTGTTGTATCATCAACAAATTGCACATTGGTAACTTATTTGCCTTCTGGAATCTGTATTCCCCTAACTTGCAGAAGGAGTAGATCATCTGAGATCAAATATCTTAGTTCATATGCAGCTATTAAAAATAGGGTTGGAGATATAAATAAACCTTTCCTAATTGATCTAGTAAACTCAAATCTATTTGATCTAACACCATTAACTTCTACCCTAGCCATAGCACCAGCCATAAAATTTTGAACCATTCTCACAAATTCTTTTGGAAATCCAAGTGCTTTCATCATCAAATCGATGCAGTCCCACTCAATTCTATCATAGGTTTTCTCGTAGTCTAGAAGAAGCATACCTTCTTTTTGGTTGGTTTCTTTATCCCACTCCATGGCTTCCCAACATGTAACCAAGTTTTCTAGAATGTATCTTCCTTTAAAAAACCTAGTCTGATTGTAGTTTATAATCTTGGGAAGAACCTCATTAAGTCTAATGGCCAAGGATTTGGCCAAAATTTTTTATGAAACATTAAGAAGAGTGATAGGTTTCAAATTCTTTATCAGGTACTTGTCACCCTCCTTGGGAATAAGCTTAATAAGTCCACTATTAATATCTCCTCCTAAGGTACCTTGTACAAAGGCTTTCCCATACACTTCTAGAAGATCTTGCCCAATCCAATCCAATGTTTTCCTATAAAACTCTATAGGAAGACCATCAAGTATAGAGGCCTTATCTAGTGCCATTTTCTTTATAGTACCATTGATTTCCTCTAGATTGGTAAGATTGTTGAGAAGGGTTAAATCTTCTTGTCTAGCTCTAGTAGGAACAACTTGCCTGATCTTATTTCTAGATTTTTTCATCTTATCCCCACTGTCCTCCAAGGTGAATAGTGTATGCACCCTAAAATGGTCACCTAGACTTTGGGCCCCCATTCAGCAATTTATCAATTTTCCTGAATCAATGTTCTTGAAACATTTCTAATTTATATCAATTTCCTTGATCAAATCCTAATTCTATTATTTATTCGATTATATTCTATGGATTAACCATTTTATCATAAGTCTTTATTTTATTAAAAATAATTTCCCTCCTCTTTTATTAAATAAAAGTCCCCACTTTTCCTCTTATCCTAAGTTGCACAAATAAAACATTATTCTTATTTTATAAAAAAAAGGGGAAAATCTATTTTGTCTCATATGGGGTACAAAAGTCAACTCTTATTTCTCATTGGAGGAGATTTGTGCACATGGATTGATCCCTCTTTCAAGCTCCACCCTTGATTAAATCTTTTGCCTCTTAATCTCCATGGTCTATTCTTTCTCATTTCCTTTAAAAGGAGAGCTCTCATCTCATTTTAGGACCCAACTTTTGAATACTAATCTTATGTTGCAGGTTTTCTTGGAGATTTTGAAGCTTTGGAGATCTTGTTGCATTTAGCTTTCATTCTTCCATTTTAGCTTAGCTTCCATGGCATTTCTAGTTTAGTTTCTTTTATGCTCTAGATTAGTTCACATAGCTTAATTAGTAAGGCTTTGTAACACTTTCCTTTCATAGCTTACTTGCATCTTCATTCTTAGAATAGTTGCATAGCATTGCATTCAAGATTCTTGAAGATATTGGCATTCTTGCCCTTGTCTCCATTGAATATCCCATTGTGTGGTTTACTAGCAAGGTCATATGCTTCAATAGCTCTAGTTGAGAGCAATCTAAAACAACCTTGTCACTCTATACCTAGGGAGCTCTAGGTCACTTTCTCAAGGTTTCCCATTCATGGATTCTCTTGGAAGTAATGACTTAGAGAAGTACATAATTTGAGTGTACATTTTTGGTGCATACTTTTAAAGTATCACACTTTTTGATAGACTTTATCATGCGATAGTTCGCGGGTCTAAAAAGTATCACCCGATTGTTCGATCCAGTATCATATGATACTGGATGAAACATCATGCAATATTTAGCAAAGTATCGTACAAACAAAGAGTATCGCACTACTATTGAAGAAAGTACCGCACAATACTTTCCCAAAAAATAGTGTCGCACCAGTTAATAAGAAATATCACATGTTTAAATTTGAACAATATGACATGGGTCTAGATAATTTTTGCATTTAAGTTTCCTTGCACTAATTTTAATCATCCATCATGATATGTTTTGACATCTGGTTTGGGTTTATGGCTTGTAGGAGGCATTTCCAGCACTTATCATGAGAGCATCGAGGATGACTGGGTTACGCTGCGTCAAGGATTTGGATGATCTCGGGCAAGATGACCTAGTTAGCATGGGGTTCAGATACTTACTACAGATGCCCCATATCTAGGTAAACCATGGATTACTGACTGCTTTGGCCGAGAGATGGCACAGCAAGCACAACACCTTCCATCTACCTACTAGAGAGGCATCTATCACTTTGGAGGATGTCTATCAGATTCTTTGAGTACCTCGCCATGGTGATCTTGTAAGTATAATCATGTTTGTGGATGTTTACAAGTGTGATGTTTCCATATAATGAAAACTGACATGATTTTTCCTTGTTTGGCATAGGTATATTATGATCAGACACCAACAGATGGGAGACAAGCCATCCAAGACCTGTTCCAGGATGTCACCATTATTGATAGACATCTTAGCTAGGATCGATTGATGGAGGAGTATGGCAAGGATTTCCCAGTGCCTTGTATTGTATGCTCTATAGTTGCACAGGCCCTTATTACTGACAGGAGTCAGAAGGGTTTTCCACTTGGCTGGGGTAGATTGGTGGAAAATTTGGTTGCACACCCATGGTGGATGGCATGGGGCCTGGCTATCCTAGCTGATATGTATCATGAGTTACACGAGATAGTAGGACATGGGCATGTGGAGCCATTCTTGCCCAGATATGGGCATGGGAGCACATTGTTGTAGTGTGACCACGTGTACAGCCTAGGGAGTGGAGACACCCCTATAACTATAGATATACAGGTTTTGTCAGCCAGCCTCATAGTGGAGACCTTACATATTATAGGAGGTTACTTGATGAGTTGATAGTTTTTGAGTTGAGGCCATGCAGGGCTTGCGAGCAATGGAGTGACAAAGATCACGAGCTTGGGCATATGTTATATAGTCGACCATTACTTGGTTATCATGCAAAGATAGTTGAGCGATTTGTGATCTCTCAGGTGTGGAGAGAGTTTGGTCACCAGTAGAGGATATCTACAGAGACCACCACATATGCGAGGTGCAGGGAGGATGAGGGATTGGGGTAGTTTCTGATGCTGGACTACCAGTAGGTAGCACATGAGACTACAGGTCTACACAAAGAGCCCTGGAATTATCTACCGGATATGGAAAATGCAGGAGTGGATGTAGAATATAGGGAAGAGTGCCAGAGGTGGCCATTCCCTAGGTTTATTGTGCCAGATGTAGACCCATAGGCACAGGGAAGAGATGGGGAGGATGATGATGGGGGGACAAAGGAGACGGGGGAGACAGGAGGAGAGATAGAGGACAAGGGTCTCAATCTAGTGGCCAGAGATGGGCACAGAGACAAGGTTCAAATGATGATGAGGAGGAGGATGCGGTGAGATTAGTTCACCAATGGGTGGATGCAGGACAGGACCAACCTACAGGGAGGGGGGATGAGGATATCAGAGCTAGAATACAAGCCCTAGAGGCTGAGATTTAGTAGTTGAAGATCACTATTGCCATGCAGGACCAGCAGCTAGTGGATGCATGAGCTGAGATGGATCGGCAGGAGTAGGTATCACAAGAAGACACTGCAAAGATCCAGAGAGAGGTAGCACGAGATGCTTATTATCATGGATTATACATACAGGCCGTGCTGGAGGGATAGAGGGTGCCACTCTACTCAGAGAGGGTAGGCAGATTTGACATGGCACTAGACAGAGCGGCAACGCCACCTCCACCACCACCACCACGATGTGATGGGGAGAGTCAAACTTAGGTTTAGGGCTAGATGTTTAGACATATCATTTGAGACTTTGATCTAGATTTTTGGGGATCTCACATTGTATTTTGTATCATGACATTTATATATATGAGATTTACTAGATGTTCGATATATCTTTGTGTTTATCTCACTTGTGATGGATGTTTCAATTTTTATATTGTCTTGGCATATTGCTCAAAATGTATGATGTATGCTCATGTATATTCTCTCTCATAGATGTATGTTTAGTTCTCATGTGATGATATAGACTCATGTTTCTGAAAATGATCTTTTTGTTGATATAGATATGATGATAAGGTTAACCCCTTGTGATGACAGGAAAAGGATGTGATGAAAAAGACAAGGAGCGAAAGACATGGTCGAGAAGAAGGGAAAAGATGAGCACAGTTGACCGACAAGTCCATGAAAGATGAAAGGAGAGCTCTCTCCATATGCAATGTGCAAAAATAACTAACATGAACCTAAGAATGCAAGCTACTATGAAAGTGGTTTACTTGCAAGGTCACAATGCTATTAGTCTCTAATATTCATCATCGAGCTTTAATGGTAGTGTCGCAAGATCATACAATACACACTAGTATAACTATGGGTATATGAATATGATCTATATCAGATAAATGTGGGAATCCCACCTAGGCATCAAAGACATGTAGGTCAAGATGACTAGTGTAGTGGGGTTTCCTAAGTTTATTATAGCAAGATTATACTCACATCGAGACACAAGGAAAGTCAAGATGGCTATAAGTATGCACTCACGAAAAATAGTCAAGGATAATACCTTGTGGATCCTAATGTCAAGTGGAACAAGCATAAATTCTACTGACAGTTAGGACTAACAAAATATACCCACAAGCAGAGAAAGAAATAAAACATGTCCTCATGCCCCCAGTCTTCTAGCCATGCATCATCAAAAATTGTTTAGGGAAAGAACATTTATCAAAGAAATCATCATAGACAAGACACAAATGAATAAAGCCAAACAAGTCTCAGCGAGTCAAGTGTTTAAGTGCGTGTGTGTAGGTCATAGAGTTAATCTTTGAGTATCACATCTGCTAGTGGAAATATTGCATCATTCTTAGACTATGGGTAAGACATCTGATAAGTGTTGAGAAACACTTGACGCTAGAATAATGTTTAAAAACACAGTTGTGGTGGTGTTGAAAAACATCGTTTGCTAGGTGTCCTAAAGACCAATGCATATAAGAAGAGCAAAGCTAACACAGTTATGCCCCATAGACAAAGACAAAGACCAATTCCAAACCAAGGCAACAAGGACAAGGCATGATGGAGAAAGGCTAGGTGTCAAGGACGAGTGCTGAGAAATAAGGGTGCAAAACCCTCAAGTAGCGCCTATTTCCAAGTTTTCACCACTTGATAGATTTTTTTATTTTTTTATTTTTTTGTATTTTTGCTACCAAGGCACCTGTTTCCAGGTTTTCACCAAGGCACTTTTTCTATAAAAAAAAAAATTAATTTTTTTTAATTTTTTATTTTTTTGTATTTTTTCAGGACTTTATATGCTTTTTAGGATTTTTTCAGCATCATATATGAAATTTTTTTAAATTTTTTTAGGATCAATAAAATATATACAAGGGATACCCCTAGACAGAATGAGCATCAAACTCCCAAGCAAGATCACATCGTGTAGTCCCAATGTCTAGTAAGGTGGGGAACAAGAGGGAATAGCAAGCTGGCAAAAGAGATGAAAGACTAGGGAATGAAGGAGAATGGAGGAAAGAAATCCTCAAGAGAAAACTCCTCAAGAGTAACCAAGCTAGGGAAAATTTTCCATGTAAAGCACACTTGGACAAGCAATGAAAGGCCAGAATAGGATAAGTCACAAAGGCATAATGTAAAAGAAGGAAAAGATGCAGTCCAAAGGAGTAGACATGTCAAGAGGCTTCATAGCATCGTGTTTTACTCTTTTTTATTAGATCAAGACCAAAGGGGAGAAGGATAGAAAAAGGCTAGAATGAATGGAGGAAAATAAATATGAAGGCTAAACATGAATGGAATGAAAGAAAGATCATCGTAAGATAGCTCACAAGATACCCAAATGTTCGTGTATAGGTCAACATTGTCAAGATCAAAGAGAGAAGATGGAATGGATGAAATATGTAGAAGAACTACGCATAATGCCTGATTGCCAGGTTTTCATCACGGTACTTATCCAAGACGCCACAAGAGAGTGGTTTTCACCATAGGAAAAATTTATTTCTCTTTACTTTTGTTACCAAGGTGCCTATTTCCAGGTTTCCACCAAGGCACATTTTCAATTTTTTCATTTATATTTTTTTTGTTTTCTGAATTTTCTCATTTTTTGAATTTTTTTAATTTTCTTTTTGGAAGAAGACAAGCTTTTTAGATAATGCTCCTTGAAAGGATAAACCATGATATGCCAAGGATTCAAAATGATATGCTCAAAGATGCTGATAGGGAAAGGAAGATGGAAGAGAAAAATGGAGGATAAGGTTTTATGTAAAGCGAGTGAGGTTACAAGATAGGAGCAATAGGAAAATGAGGAAAAATGATAGAAGGTAGAAGGACAATGAATGGAAGGGTTGTGAAAGTGTAGATGGAAAGGAAGGAAAGATCAACATCAACACACACCTTGAAGGGTGGTGAGAGGATGGATGTGTTGGCATTAAGTATATTTGTCATTAGTGACAACACTTATTCAGACTCTGTGTTCTTACCGAGCTCATCTAGCAGAACAGTATTTACCGAGCAATCCGAGCAGAACAGTGGTTACAGAGTAGATCGAGCTTCGCAGTGCTTACCAAGTTATCATTACTAAGTGATGAGATGAGCAGTGTTAACCGAGTGCTAGCACAGTAAACAGGGAATTCAGTTTCTACTGAGTGACACTATATCTACCGAGTCTCCAGTATATACCGAGTTTGAAACTACAACCGAGTGGTTAGTATGGACCGAGTCTCCACTCCTACTGAGAGCATGATGATGTCAAGTTTTGCAGTAGATGCCGAGTATCAGAAATTCACCAAGTTAGTTTGCAGGAACTTTGTAACTATATTTGGGCCGACTCAGTAATACTTGTGTTGACTTGTATTTTAGCAGCCGACTTTGTAATTATCTTGGATTCATATATAAGCAATGTTTTGTATCATATCAATAACAAGAGTAATGTGTGAAAAAGAGAAAAAGGTAGAGATAGGTGAATTACAAAGGGCTACAACAGTATAAGGAGCAGCAGAGACATATCTATCACAGAAGGTGATCAGTACATCAAAGAATCTCAATCAGCAAGTACAGTTGCAAGTAAGAGATCTACTGTGTCATCCTAACAAGTGAATCAACTTGAAATCCTTTAACAAGGTAGACTTAACAGTCTTTTGTAAAATCTCTTAACTAAGTGCATACTTCATTGTATGTTTGTGAATTCTCTAACAAGGTGGACCTAGCAGTCCTAATTGCTCCTAATAGGGCAGATCATTAGAAGTGATCATTGTAAGCCTTAACCGGCCAACTTTATATTGCAGTATTGAAGTTTTGTGGGTATCATCCCCAACCCAGTTTTACTTTCTATTTGGAAGGTTTCTGGGTCACCAAATCATTGTGTTCAAAGTGTTATGAATGTTTTATTCTTTCTTTTACTCATGCATGTAGTTATCTTATTGATCTAAATGTTATTTGGAATATGGTTAAGATCTGAAATTGATATAAAAGTTTTGAAGTTACTGATTCACCCCTCCCCTCTCAGTAACTTGGCAAGTCTTGAATATTTCCAACAATTGGTATCAGAGCTTTGTGGTTCTCAGGATAAAGTTTGATAGCTTGAGAAAAGATTCAAGACAATGGAGATATTCAAACTTAACAAAGTAATTGAAAATGAAAAGCTAGATCTGGAAATGGCCATAGCTCAACTCAAGGAAGCAAAAGAGCATCTTTCCCAATCCCTAAAAAGAAGGAACTTGCAAACCGAATGAATGACCATCTGTATGTTGAAGAAAAGGTTGAAGATTTTTTCCCTTCAAGCAGCTCAGATGAAGTAAACAATGCAATCAAATAACTTCTAGAAAAGAATGGATCTCTGCAAGAAGAAGTAAGAAAATTGAAAAGAGAACAGGAAATTCAGTCAACAAGATTTTGTGAAATCTTGGAACAAAGAAACAAGATGAAAGATGAAATAGAAGGAAAGAACAATGAAATCTAGAATCAAACTCTTCAGCTAGAAAACCTTATTGATCAAGTCTCCAATGCAAATGAAGAAATCTTGACTCTGAGATCAGAAAATGAAAATATAATAGAGGAGCTGAGATCTGAAAAGCAAATCAGTTTAAGATTGGTGAATGACCTAAACACTGAAAGGCAAATCAATGAGAGAATGATGAAATCTCAAGAAGATATGAATCAGCTATATGAACAAAACCTTCATAAGCAAAAAGGAAAAGCAGGACTTGGATACAAAGAGGAAGGTGAATCCTCCAATCAAGGTACTCAAAAGAATCAGAAACCTACTTGTAATCACTGTGGCAAAATTGGTCATACTTCAAACAAATGTTGGAGAAATGGAAAAGCAAAATTCAATGGAAAATGCTACAATTGCAATCAACATGGTCATAAAGCAAATGAATGCAAGGAGAAACCAAGATTTAAAGGAAAATGTCACAAATGTAACAAACAAGGTCACAAGGCATCAGAATGCAGATTAAAACATCCAACCCAGCAGAACAAATTGTAAAAGCAATATTTGGTTGGGATTACAACACTTGGTGTAGGTGTCATTACTGTGGAGAATATGGACACATTGGCATAAATTGTGTAAGGCATCACTTGAGAAAAAAGGATACTACCATAAGATGTTATACATGCACTAAACTTGGTCATATAGCTAAAAATTGCATGAATACAGGCAGAGTTGCAAACGAAAAGAGAGCAAAAGAAGATAGCATCAGGAAGCAGATGAGACAACAGTGGATTCCTAAACCTACCAAGAAAACCAATCAAAGTAATGAAGTCACTCATGAAGAGGGTGGCTCTATCAATTCTAACTAAGTCTCCAAGGAAGCACTGGAACTGTATCTTTATAGACATATTCCAAAATAGTTCCAGAATTGAAAGGAAGAAAGATCCAAATTAGTATGCCAGATATAGCAAGATCACAGGAAGGTCGGTATCAGTTACCACCGAGCAAGGTCAAGAGTAACCTAATTTCATATGGTTATTGAGTAAGGTCAGAGTAGTATGAATCCATATGTTCGTTGAGTTACGGAATCTTCACCGAGAAATTAATGCATAGTGGATGACAGTCTGTCTAGTTCGATGCCCTAATTCCTATGGAGCATTAATGACAAAATTTTAACAAAAAGCATGAAATCGAGTTCATTCTTCACCGTGAATATCAGCATATTGAGCAGAGAAATTTCCTAGTGTGATCAAGCGATTCAAAGCAAAATTTGCAGCAGAAATTTTTCAAAGAATTTTCTTTTTCTACCGAGCTACCATGGCATCATCCAGCACTAAAGTGAAGAAAGGTTCGGAAATGTTGGTTCAAGGAGAATGGAAGGCGTCAGATTTCAAACTTGTGCCCGCAGTTGCAAAAACCCTAGACCTGAGTGGAGCTCAATCTCAGATCACTCCCAAGGTACTTCTTGTAAACGACATTCACAGTCATTTTAAAGGTACAATTCAAGAGCTTGGAACCCTAGAGATAGATGTTGTTCATAATGAACTGTGTGTTGATGGTGTTCTCAAACTGGAGTATAAACATTTGGAAGATAAGGGTTTGACACATATCACCCACTTACCTCGGAGTTTCTAGATAAAATGGATCAGATATATCCTAAGCTGATTGCATGAAGGTAAAATTTGGCTTGAGCAACCAATGGAAATATCAAAGAAGATGATTCACCGAATCACTGGTCTTCCCATGCTTACCAAGGCAAAATCTACAAAAACCCTAGGTCAGGGAGAGCTGGAAAAGAAAACCCTAGCCGAGTGGGATGGTAGAGGTATGAAGATAAGTAGTATAACTAATGCAGAATTGAAATTTGGCACATATGTCATAGCCCACAAGATATACAATTCAAGTCAAAAAACTAGTGTTCCGTGTGAAGCAATTGACCTAGCTTATAAAATTGTGAAGAACAACATGTCATTTGACCTAGCAGATTTGTTGTTGAAGCAGTTCAACAAGAATATGGAGAGCATCCAAACCTCAAAGAACAATCCATGTAAGTTTGGCTCGTTGTTGGTTTGCTTATTTTTCTATGCTCAAAATTTTTTCCAATCAAAAGGCATGGTAAAATGGAGAAAAGATGTGCTTGTTCTTTATCAGATAAATGAGTACATTGCAAAAATGGGTGAGAATTTTGTAAGCATAATGGATAACTATTTTGAATCTTTTAAGGAAAATATGAATAACAGATTTTGGATTCCACAAAAGTTGGTGGAAGATTATAAAGATGATATTTGTTTCATGGTTGATTGTCATAGAGTATACATTCAGGTAGTAAGGCCTAGGATTGTATGGGTGAAACCTCTTCCTTATGAGGTAAACATTGATGAGACAAAGGATATAATTGAAGCCCTAATAAATCAACCTGTTGATCCAAAGGCTCCATACTTTGGAACATATGATGAAGCTAAGGTAAGAATTGAGCTAAGTATAAAGCTCCCATAGGCGGTTAACAAAGGCAGAAAGAGGATGGCCAAGATGCAATCTAGCACACCTCTAATGTTAACTAAGGGAAAAGGAGAGGACATTGAAGAAGAAGAAGAAAAGAATGAGAGTGAAGAAGAACAAGTACCTATGAAGAAGAAAGGGAAGGCGACCATCACTAAGGTACCAAAACAATCTACTGCAGTCTTCACAAGAAAAACAAGGGGCAAGGCAGGTAAAGTCAGTGATGATATAGTACTCAAAAGGCCTCCTCCCTCATTAGAAGAAAAGATTAAGGATTTGAGAGAAGGATCTGGAATTGCAAATTTCAAGTCTCTCAAATATGAAACTAGATCAGAGGCAGAGCAGCAGGAAATTGAAGATGTTGTTATTGAGAAAATGGGAAAATGCAAGTACTCACCTGATGATATGGCTTCTCAAATTTCAGGTGTTCTATTGGATAAAGTTAAGATGAGATGGTCCAATGCAAGGCAAACTGTCAAGGACATATATGCTCAAACCTTAAGACAGTTGATGCCAAGTTTGAAAAATGCTGAAATCAATAAGGCATTGATAGAAAATGAGCGCAAGATGACACTAAAATTCAACAGTTGTTTGATTTTGATCAAGGATATAGAGTCGATTGTGAAGAATGCAAATTCTACTTGGAAAAACATCTATCATCTTCACAAACTGAGTGTTGAAACTGTGATAATAAA
Source organism: Chamaecyparis obtusa (assembly GCA_027943335.1). Taxonomy (NCBI): domain Eukaryota; kingdom Viridiplantae; phylum Streptophyta; class Pinopsida; order Cupressales; family Cupressaceae; genus Chamaecyparis; species Chamaecyparis obtusa. Next base: position 13,345 of record BSBK01011606.1, read on the forward strand.
AGATATTGAAGATGACAATGATGAAGAAGAAGAAGAAGTAGTTCAGATAGATAATGTTGAGGTAGAAGAAGTAGAGGAAGAAGCTACCAAGGAAGGAAAGTAGAATGATGAGGAAGATGATCCAGTTTAGATAGCTACAGAGGTAATTGCCTCACTTCCTCACTCTCCAGCAAAAGTTGCTACATCTAGCCCGAAAATAGCTTCAAGTATGATTGTGACAACACCTACAGATGCATCAAATGTCCAATCATCACTAGCACAGCTCAATGTATCAATGACAAAAGTGGCTACCACTTCATCCACCGAGTTTCAACCTCCTTCTACTGAGTTGCAATCTCCAGCATCATCTTCAGTACATTCTTCAGTTTTGAGTTTTTCAGCAGCAAGTACCTTAGTTTTGGATACCTCAGTAAGTACTTCAAATTCTACAGTTGTAAATACTTCAGTTTTGGGTTTATCAAGTATTCCAGTTAGCATTCCATCAGTTGGAAGTTTATCATTTTTCACTACAAGTCCTACTGTGTCTACAATAATTTCTACTACAAAGGCATTAAGTACAATGACAGTTGAACCTAAGGCTCAATCAAGTACAAGATTTTTGAGCAGGAGTAAAGACATAGAAGAAGATATAGATTTGGATGAGCAGATAGAAATTCCACAATTAGATTTTGCAAATCTTTCAGCAGACCAAATGCAAATGGTTGGTGAACTCCTCCAGAAGAAAGCAAAGCAAAAGAAACTAAAAGAAGAAAGAGATAGGGAATTTAAGATCATTGAGGATGCCAAGAATATTTTGACAGAAGCAATAGGTGTTGAAGTTGATTCCTCTCAACACATTTTGTTACAGTTGGTAGAGGCAATAACTAAGTTTAATGAGGATTCTTCTGGATCAAAAAAGTTTCTTGAGAAGGCTGAGAAGAAGTTTGATAATAAAGTGCTTGAGTGTATTGCTCAGTGAATAGCTATCAATTAGGAAGGGTTATCTTCAATTTTGGCTAACATTGAGTCCTCCTATTCCAAGGTAACATCATTTTTTGTCAAAGTATGTAATGTTTCCGAGTTCTCAAAGGAGATTAAGGACAAAATAAATAAGATTGATGAGGATCTGAAGGTCAGTGCACAAAAGTTGCAACTTGAACCTAGTTCAAGCTCTACATATCATATGACAATCAGATTCCTATCTGATAAGAAGTCAAAGTTACTAAAAGAGGATGCAAGGATCAGGACAACATTGTTAGATATTTAGAATATGATCCTTCCCATCATGGATACAATGCAAAAGCACATTGCTCACTCAAAAACATTGATCCATGACAATCAGTTTTCAATTGCAGATCATATGATTAAACTCTTTGCAGAAGTCCAAGTTGCACTCCATACATGCAAGATTCTGCAAGAGAATTGGAACATAACTCTAGCATTAATAAGTAAGGTACATTCTAATTTTCTCTCACATTTTGGTATCTCTATGTAAAATATTTGTATATACACCTTTGGCATTATTGTCAAAAAGGGGGAGAAAGTATATAAGATAGAGGGAGATATATGGAAAGATATGAGAGATATGAAAGGGGGAGAAAATATATGAGAGAAATAGGAAATATGAGTATGAGGTGAAATAAGATATTTGTATATATGTATACTATATGGGGGAGTCATGAAATGTATATACAACAGATTGACAAAGACAAATTTTGAAAAATCAAAAACAGATTCAGCATGATTTTTGTATATAAGTTTTGGGCAATAAGTGTTTTTTTTGTCACTAATGCCAAAGGGGGAGATTGTTGGCATTAAGTATATTTGTCATTAGTGACAACACTTATTCAGACTCTATGTGCTTACCGAGCTCATCTAGCAGAATAGTGTTTACCGAGCAATCCAAGCAGAACAGTGCTTACAGAGCAGACAGAGCTTCGCAGTGCTTACCGAGTTATCATTACCGAGTGATGAGATGAGCAGTGTTTACTGAGTGCCAACACGGTAAATAGGGAATTTAGTTTCTACTGAGTGACACTATATCTATCGAGTCTCCAATATATACCGAGTTTGAAACTATAATCAAGTGGTTAGTATGGACCGAGTCTCCACTCCTACCGAGAGCATGACGATGTCGAGTATTGCAGTGGATGCTGAGTATCAGAAAGTCACCGAGTTAGTTTGCAGAAACTTTGTAACTATATTTGGGCCGACTCAGTAATACTTGTGTTGACTTGTATTTTAACAGCCGACTTTGTAATTATCTTGGATTCATATATAAGCAATGTTTTGTATCATATCAATAACAAGAGTAATGTGTGAAAAAAGAGAAAAAGGCAGAGATAGGCATATTACAAAGGGCTACAGTAGTATAAGGAGCAGCAGAGACATATCTATCACAGAAGGTGATCAGTACATCAAAGAATCTCAATCAGCAAGTACAGTTGCAAGTAAGAGATCTACTATTTCATCCTAACAGGTGAATCAGCTTGAAATCCTTTAACAGGGTAGACTTAATAGTCTTTTGTAAAATCTCTTAACCGAGTGCATACTTCATTTTATGTTTGTAAATCCTCTAACAAGGTGGACCTAGCAGTCCTAATTGCTCCTAACAGGGTAGATCATCAGAAGTGATCATTGTAAGCCTTAACCGACCAACTTTATACTGCAGTATTGAAGTTTTGTGGGTATCATCCCCACCCCAGTTTTACTTTCTATTTGGAAGGTTTCTAGGTCACCAAATCATTGTGTTCAAAGTGTTATGAATGTTTTATTCTTTCTGTTACTCATGCATGCAGTTAGCTTATTGATCTAAATGTTATTTGGAATATGGTTAAGATCTGAAATTGATATAAAAGTTTTGAAGTTACTGATTCACCCCTCCCCTCTCAGTAACTTGGAAAGTCTTTAATATTTCCAACAGGAAGAGACGTGAATGAAGGAATACATGAAGGAATATGGTGAATGGATAGCAAAGGTTGTGGTTTAGGTGCATGGAATGGAAGAATGTTTTTGGAAGAAGATGAAGTGGAAGCCTTTGGAAGCTTGAATGTCAACTTCAATTTTTTCTCAACATTAGACTCTTTCAAGAGAGACTTTGGAATCCATATAGTTGTAGGCTTTTCATTTCTTTTTGATGATTTAGAGAGAATATCTTCAATGATGGATTTTGGAACCCATACTTGTCTTGTAGTTTTCTTCTTAGATATCTCTTTTGATTGTATGCCTCCATGTCATTTAGAGGAGACATGGTAATCTTCTTTTTTTGATGGATTCTTGTATTTCTTCTTTTTCTTGTATTGAGAATTCAAGTTACTTCCAAAAGACTTGGGACTTGTGGAAGAAGAAGAAGGATATGACTAGCTTAGATGGGTGGGTGAATGAAAAGGATTCAAGGGTATGAATCTATGTTGATCTTGAGGAAAGATAGGAGATGGAGGGACATAAGGACCCAAGATGGATGAAGAATTAGGAGAGTTAGGAGGGGAAAGTGAAGGGACATAAGGGCCCAAGATGGAAGGAAGATGTGAAGCCCTTAGTATTGGTGGAGGAGGTCCAAGGATGGATGTGGAAGATACAAAAGGATAATCAATAAGTTCATCAACATCTATATGACAACCAAGGACATCAGCATCTTTAGAGTGAGCATTAGGATTTCCAATAGGATCATGAACATCTTGAATAAGAGAAACTTCTTCGATAGGATTGTTTAAAGCTTGCAAAGACTTAGGAAGGGTAGAAAGTGGAAGCGAACATGGAGTGGTAGAACAAGAAGATGGAAGGCTTTGATGTTGACAAGTTGCTTTGGATAGCATAAGGGCGTCATTTTTTTCTTGAATTTCAATAGGCTTAATATTGGGAGTAGCAGCACTATTTTCAATAACCTCAATGGAAGTAAGGTCATCTTGATTGTCAATAAGCTCAATGGTGTGAGTAGTAGCTTGATCTTGCATAGGACATGGTGGAATGAATGCAGAAGGGCGTAGAGGATCAAAAGAACCAAGAGACAGATGAGAGATGTCATGAAAAGGATTGGATGACATGGAGGGTTCTTGATCTTGATCTTTCTTTATATTTTTTTCTTTTTCATTTTTAGAGTCCTCTTGACATGAAGCCACTTTTAAGGACAAGGAAGCATGTTGGGAATGCATGGGAGATTTTGGAATAGATGGTGAAGGACTAGCTAAAGTAGGCATTATAGCACATAAAGGCTTAGGCTCTTTAGGCTTAGCATTATTGATAGAATTTATAGCTAAGTGGAGGCTAGCTGGAGTTTCTTTAAGAGGTAGCCTTGAGGATAACTATAGGGAACCACATGAAAAGTATTAGGATCTATGTTGGATGAAGGATTTGAGAAAGATTTGGAAGATTCGAAAGCTTTAGGAAATGTATGGGTATTGGAGGAATTAGGGGATGGAAGGGAACCATCACAAGACAAAGGTCCATCATTAACATAATCTTTCTTGAGAGTGTCATCTTTATTTTCAGCATGAGAGTCCTTAGGGGAAGGATTCTTAGACTATTTATGTTTCAAATTAGTGCGGTACATTTTATATTCCTCCATAGAAGTAGATGTATCATCTAGGTATTGTTCACAGAACTCATCAAAGTCTCTTTCAAAATTAGAATCATATGGATCGCCATCACGATCTACCCAACAAGATGACCCTTTTCCAGTAAGCATGAGCACACGATGAGGAGGACTCTTAGGAATAGAGGTGTCATAGGTAGTACTATATGATTCATCATCATAGCCATCATAGTCATCAAAGACATGTATGTCACTCTTTGTAGAGGTATCACAAGGTTTATCACATTGATCAGTATGGTATGTCTTGAGAAGATAAGTAAGACTCTTGGGAGAAGTAGAAGATGAATGAGATCGTGAAGAAGAGGAAACTGAAGACCTAGTGGAGGAAGAAGACTTGGATAATGAGGAATGCGAATAATGTCTAGAAGAGTCATGGTAAGACTTGGAAGATAAGGAAGGATGAGAAGACTAAGATGATGAAGAATGTTTGGAAGAAGAAGATCATGTCTATGATCCTAGCAAAGGCGTCTGATTCATTCAAGTTTTTTGTTATTTTTGCCTTAAGTTTATCACCTATGCCATATTTAGAAGAACTATTGGAGGAATAAAACTCTTTGAATTGAGAAATGAGTTTGAGATCATCCATTTTCAAGAGAGGTTCCATAACAAGATAATTGAAATTCATGGTCCTAGAAGAATAGGAATCAAGCATGGAAGTGACAAAAGAGATGAAATAGAAGAAGGTAGACTAGAAAATAAGAGGAAAAGAATCAAGAAGACATGAAGAGTTTAGGAAGAAGAGGAAGAATGGAAATGGGAGACTAGGAAGACATGGGAGATGTGGAAGAAAGAAGACCAAGAGTCATTTTGTGCAAATCAATACTATTGAAATTCATTTGAATGTTTGAGCAATATGTCATGGCACCTAAGATCCATCCCAAACTAACCAAGGAAGACTGAAAGTGACAAAAATCAGCAAGACAACAAAAAGGCTTTGTGCGACAGTTTGCATGGTACTGGGGCGATACAATCTTCCAAGGCGATATTTATCACAGAGGCCAGGTGACAGTTTCCAGGCTACTAGTGTGATAGTTTCCAAGAAAGTTGTGTGCTGCAAAAACAACAGCGAAGTATCGCATGATAAAATTTAGAACAGTGTGCAATGAGTTTTCAATGTCATACAACTCTTGACTAGTGAGTGCTTAAATCTCTATTTTTGAAGGGTAATTTTGTCAAAGTTGCAATCTGATGGTTGGATTTTTCGATTTCAAGCACAATAATAGTAGTAATCATATAGGTTTATAAATAGTAGGTGATCAAACATGTCTTAAAACACTTGCACAAGGGCAAAAGCAACCTTGCCAAGACAAACACTTGTGATATCAAAGCGAAAAATCCTATGAGTACTACCGTGATGTTTGCTATTCAAGAACGTTTACATGGGTAGATCACAATGAGAACACTTCAAGAACTTAATAGCCTAAAAAGATAAAGGCTCAATACTTAACAACTTGGACCACACTTGATGTCCCATTTCCTCACACAAAAGTGGTTACCCACAATAGATGTTGGCTTTGTCATGGAAGTGCCAATGGCACAACCAAAGGAACACAGATGGTGAGTAATCTTGGGGTGATCCAGGTTAGTCCACTTGGATCAATCCTTGAACCAAGATGCTAAGAGGGAAAATAGGGTGGCTTCTATCATTGGTTCTTAGTAAGGGCTTCCGTTCTTAATACCCCTCTTGCTCCCCAAAGAGACTCCTTACCTTGCGGCAAGTAATGGACCTCACGGTCACAAGAGTACCTTAAGCATTCTTGTCTAGCACTTTCCTCATGGTCACAATCCCACAAGTACTCACACCAAATGAAGACAAGTACTACATCTACCAAGGTTTTGTGTCCTTGATATCCTTGAGTTTATAGTGGGTTAGAATAGCCGGCAATAAGCTTGTCCCCACTTGGGTCGTTCCTCTTGATTGCTCAAGAGCAGGCCCGCTAAAGGATTCTAATGCTAAACAAAGAGTGGATCAATCTTTGAGTGTAAAGATTTCTGGTTCACCTCAAGGGTGAAGAGCACAATTTCCTAGCTCAAAAATCTTTCCCAAACACACCAAGCAAAGGTTCAATTAGCCTCTTGTTTTCAAAATATAAAAGTGGGTCAAGATTTTTGGTTCACCACAAGGGTGAAGAGCATAATTTCCTACCACCCAAAGATTCCTACAATAAGATATTAAGTGCCTATGAAAAGAAGCAACTAGTATATGCCACACTTGAAAAAGAAAGCAATAAACAAGCACTTGATTTGTTTTTATGCTTTGGGCAGCCCTGCAAAAACCATTAGTCACCCTTGTGCATTTGAAGCTTTGACATGCATTCTTTTGGTAGATTTCAAGCAATTAGGGCACACCTACAAGCATAACTTGTTAGCTTCACAATGGTTAGCACATCAAAAATCCAATAATAATCTATAAATAAACCTCTATTCTACCACAACAAATCAGAAATCTGAAACAACCAAATCACATTTTGCAAAGAAATGACCAAAACCAGTCACTGCCAGGCCTGTGCGACAATTCAGTAACCAGAAGTTTCGTACGATACTTTATAGTATAGTGGTGCGATATTTTCTTTCTGGATGATACTTTGCACTGTGCTCGGGCGACAAAAACCTGCAAGGCCGCATGATTTTTTTACTGGAAAAGTATTGCACAGGTATATAATAAAGTGTTGCACGATACTGGAAGATTGCCATATGATAATATGTTAAAAAGTATGGAAAAACAACCAAAACAATAAGCAAAATATGATGAAAATTTGACAGAAATACATGAAAAGAAGGACAAAACAAGAGTGTTCTGCCCCACGGTGGGCACCAAAAATGTACACTCAAATTATGTACTTCTCTAAGTCATTACTTCCAAGAGAATCCATGAATGGGAAACCTTGAGAAAGTGACCTAGAGCTCCCTAGGTATGGAGTCACAAGGTTGTTTTAGATTGCTCTCAGCTAGAGCTATTCAAGCATATGACCTTGCTAGTAAACCACACAATGGGAGATTCAATGGAGACAAGGGAAAGAATGCCAATATCTTCAAGAATCTTGAATGCAATGCTATGCAACTATTCTAAGAATGAAGATGCAAGTAAGCTATGAAAGGAAAGTGTTACAAAGCCTTACTAATTAAGCTATGTGAACTAATCTAGAGCATAAAGAAAACTAAACTAGGAATGCCATGGAAGCTAAGCTAAAATGCAAGAATGAAAGCTAAATGAAACAAGATCTCCAAAGCTCCAAAATCTCCAAGAAAACCTGTAGCATAAGATTAGTATTCAAAAGTTGGATCCTAAAATGAGAAGAGATCTCTCCTTTTAAAGGAAATGAGAAAGAATGGACCATGGAGATTAAGAGGCAAAAGATTTAATCAAGGGTGGAGCTTGAAAGTGGGATCAATCATTGTGCAAAAATCTCCTCCAATGAGAAAGAAGTGTTGACTTTTGTGCCCCATGTGAGACAAAAGGGCCTTTTCTTCTTTTTATAAAATAAGAATAATGCTTTATTTGTGCAACTTAGGATAAGAGGAAAAGTGGGGACTTTTTATTTAATAAAAGGGGAGGAAATTCCTTTTAATTAAATAAAGGCTTAGGATAAAATGGTTAGTCCATGATAGAATTAGGATTTGATCAAGGAAATTGATATAATTGGAAATGTTTCAAAAACATTGATTCAGGAAAAATTGATAAATTGTTGAATGGGGGCCCAAAGTCTAGGCAACCATTTTAGGGTGCGTACAAATAGTTTTTGATAGAATTGTGCAAAGGCTTGGAGGATAATCTTCTAGTTCTCTATTTTAACCACTTCATCCCAAATCTCCTTAATCCTGACCTTGGCCTCTTTTTGTTTGATGAGGTTAAAAAAGAATTTTGAGCCCTATCTCCATGTTCCACCCACTTACTCCTAGACCTAATTTTAACTCCTAAGATCTTATCCTCCTGCACTCTTCTAAGAGAATCTTTAGATTCTATTAATTTGTTTGTAGCCTCTTGAGAAGAGGGATTATCTTGAGGGATAGCTTATGCCTTGGAAAGATAATCATGAATTTTTTCTTCTAACCACCTAGCATCCCTAGCTCTTTTGCCTCTAATTGTTTGAAATAGTGATTTCCAACTTGAAGTACTATGGGCCCATCTACTCCTTGCATTAATGTGTTTTACTAGTTCTCTATTGTACCATCTAATTATATACACAACATTACAGATTCCTGACTCATCCAACAAAGAGGTGTTAATGCAAAAAGATTTGTCACAAGCGTAACTCTTAATAGTAGAACCCCTAGAAGTGAATGTAGCAGAGATGGAGTGGTGGTCAGGTAATGTATATGGGATCACCTTAACCACAATAATACATTTGGGCCTCTTTTTTGATGGTCATTTCTAACGGAGGGACACACTTTGTGAAATTGGTTTGTTTGTTTTTTAATTGTGCTCAATAGCATCGCAATGTTGATGCCATTTACAATGTTGCAATTGTGATGGTTGCAGGCACACATTTTTAAAAAAAAGACAAAGTTGCCCAAATTAATTTTTATTTTCTTGTGTGAAAGCAGTGCCAAAGGTAGCTTTGCACGAAAATCTCAAACCACAAGAGTGCCCCCACCCCATTATTAATGGAAGCTGGAAGCCATGATCCATAATGAGATCGAGATGTCATCCCAACTTTCCTTCACACGATGATCTAGATCGAGAGAGGGAAATCCATAAGAGAGAGGTTCACACCATGTTTGGTTAATACCTCTATTTCTCACTATTCAAAAATTATCATTTTCTAGAATCTATTAGTATTTTAAAGTATCTTTCTATTTCATTTGGTTTGAAGTCAATTGGTTGTGTATTTGTGGATAAATTGCATGCCCTAGGTGGACTTTCATAGATTTTTTATGACTGCAACAAAAAATTCAAATGTTATGATTAATTTAACTTCTTGTTCTTCGAAAGACTATAAGCATCCTTGCATGTTGTAGACTATATTTGCAATCATATTAGGTATGCATCAGCATTACCAATTATTTTTCATTTCCAAAATATAACCTAAATCATGCCATCATAGAAAGCTCATCCTTCAAGCCAATTTAAATTATTTCTTGATCCTATTGTAATCTGATTAAGGATTTTTAATGATGCAAATTGTTTGTTCATTTTTATTCTATTGTGTGCATGCACCAACATGGTTTATCTATGAGGGTTTTCATGTTAGTGTACAAATTCTCCACTAGTGATTTTTTAAGTTTTATGATATAAGAAGATTTTATCTTTTAATGCTTTTCTTTCTCAAGATTTTAGGAGATTCTTCTTCTAATCAGTACTCATTACCTATGTTAATGTTAATTAGGGTATACCCTATCTTGCATTCTTCCTTGGATAATTCTTTCAATTCAAAGAAAATTATAATAATCTAGGTTATATTGATGAATTATTGAAAAGAGGGCTAAAAATAACCTTTTCATCTCCTGATATCTACTTTTGAGGTATAATGCTTATATTTATTATTAATTAATGTGTGGCATAGGCCTCTTCATTACTTCCATTTTTAACGTATTTGGAAGAGGTTTCTAAGAATTTTAATTTGCAAATTTCAGTGTCACACAAAAGGAAACAACATGTGATGATTAACCTCTCTTCAAATTGAAAACGGAAGCTCCCTATTATGCAAAGTGAAGGAAATAATATTTTCTTAGTCAAAAAAATTGAAAGAATGGGGCCTAGAACTAGTGAAGATTTAAAACACTAACTAAAATCAAACCTGGCCTTTTGTTCTCATGGATAGGCCACAATGTGAATCAGCACTTCCACATTAGACAAGAAGTTTTCAATTTTCATATAGCATGGACCTAAACAATAAGTAGATGCTTGCATGCCTTTAATGTTTTCTTGATTTCTCAAATATAGGACCAAAAACATAACTAGTGATTGTGCAATGCATCACTTTTAAATTAATGAAAGAGAGAAAGGACTAAAAGAAAATATCATGAACAATTATAGATGATGAGGAAGCTTATTTCCCATGTGTATGAAGCAAGCTTCCTTTGATGGAATTTTTATTTATCCCCAAACTTAAAAACATAAAGAAGCGGTGTGCTATTTAGAAACAAAAGAAATTTCTATAGGTAGCTAAGCACTTTACAAAAAGACCTTTGACAAAAATATAGGAACTATCTGCATACCTAAATATTCAAGGCACTGGTGTGCTTAGTAACCAGAAAGTTGGTTAAATTTACACAATATGTCAGCCCTGAATTAGAAAGAAGATAATACACAATCCTCATATCCTTCCTAGCTAGTGCTACTGTTATGCCAATAAACTTAGGTTCTAAAATCATAGTTGTTGGAAGCAGTACCATAACTGCAATTGGGGTCGTGTATAAAAGAAGATTCATAGAGTTTAGCTTCTCTCCGTCATTCAAGAAATATATAAAAATTTAATCCAAATGTCTCAAATCATTTGTCTTTGATCTCAACAACTACAAAATGAAAATATAAATAGAAACCATCCATGTTTTATGATGTAAACTAAAGTTAAATGTATACTCTTCAGAAGAAAGAAAGATCCCTTGCAGAATAGTCTTAAGAGCCCTTGCATGAAAGATACATTTGTATCATACTTTTTAACTCTCCTTTTAATGCTTGAATATGAACTCTAGATTATAAGACACACATGCCCTTGTGACTAAATGAGTTCTCACTGAATACCATTATTTTTCCCAAATATCTCCTGGTATCAAATAGTGTTATTACTATGACTCCACATTTGATACTAATACTAGCACATTATCATTATTGTCTCGAGCTAACTTGAGAGATCTATAGCTCTATCTACTAAAAACATTTCCTATTGGGTACCAACACAAGTGTTGCATACTAGCACAAGAGACCTCCAAAAAACCAGTTGTAAGAAAAGCAATCAAATACTACAAAAAGTCAGTCCACTCTACAGAGAATTGCTCTTTGAAAAAACCTACTTAAGGCATAATAGTAATTAACTCAAGAAGGTCAACATTATCTCTCATTCCCAACACCTTGCACTCCCACATAATAATTGTAACTATAATGTAATATGTTATCCCAAACATAAGTGCAAGCTTAATATAATCCATAACAATTGTTTGGTGCCCAAACATCTAACCAACATCAAAACTAGTTAGCCTCACTTGACATTCTCTCAATCTACGACCCAAAATGAAGAGTATTGAAATTGATCAAATCTACAATTGTTGAAGTCTATTTTTTCAAAAAATATCACCTTATTGATAAAGCTTGTCTGAAATGAAACTTTTTATCATTCCCTTGGCTAGAAATGTATTTCTCTAAGTCACCGATTCGGTAGAAAACTAAGGTTTTCTAATAATCTCTCTTCAATTCACTTGACGGATCTAAAATGGATCCATATGATAAGTAAGAGGTAACAGTAGCATTATTATCACCTTTAAGGTTCACAACTTCCCATGGTATGCATCTTTGATCATCATTGATCACCAATAGCCCTTGAAAAATATCTTGTGCATAGATACCAATAGTTGTTCGGTATTTGATAGCCCTAAGAGGAGAGTATGTTTTAGGAGAAGGAGAAACATCAAGTGTGTCATGTTGAAAATAAAATATTTCTTTTTCATGAGAATAGTCAACATTATTATCTAGAGGTTCATCTCAAATAGTGATATTATGAGTGGAAGGAACCTCTCTATCAATAAGGCACACCATAGAATAGTCATGAGTTAAAGTGGAATTCATAAAGGTGGGAGGATTGAAAGAAGATATAGGACTACCCTCAACCAAAGTATTCCCATATTCAAGGCCTATATTAGGAGAAGGGACAATATCAATTCGCCACTCATCTCCATAAAGAGGAAGATCACATGATAAAGATAAATTGATAGGAGGGTGGTGTTTTATGTCAAAGATAATGGAATGATGTTTAGATAATTTTTTAAATGACTTGTGCAATAAGAGAAAAAGAGAAGTGAAAATAGAGTAGATGCAACTAACCATTTTTTGATTGAAATGTATGCAAGATCTAATGAATATTTCAAAGATAAGGCATGAAAAGTACATACTCGATGATGTAAATTCCATGAAAATGAGATCTAGTTAAAATATCTAAATACTACTAATGCAAACAAGATTAGATCCAAATGCATGAAGAAATAATCTAACTTCACAAAGAAGAGATTACCAAAACATGGTAGAAAAATCTAACTCCAAAATACAATAAAGAGGTGTAAGAGGTCGGGTTCACCAAAATATTCAAGGAAGGTGAACACACAAGATAATACAAAGGGAAACCTAACACCAAGATCAAAAGGAAGTTGTAACATGTCAGGTTCACCAAAAGAAGGTAAACACCTAATGCCAAGACGGAAATAAGATAAATTAAAGGATCTAACTCTAAAATCAAAAGGCAGAGACGCGTCGAGTTCACCAAAATGTTCAATGAAGGTGAACTCACAAGATAATGCAAAAAGAAATATAACACCAAGATCAAAAGGAAGTTGTAACGCATTGGGTTCACCAAAAATTTTAATGGGGAAATGGTGTTGATGAATTTAGTAATGTAAACTATGTAAGATGTATTCTTTAATTAACCATTTCCACACTAAAATTCAAAACACAAGAGAAAGAGGGGCTTCCAAACATAACTCTCAATATAACCTAGGTTAGATTAGAAAAACCCAAGGAGATGAGGGAATGGTAATGCTAAACCCAAATTATATTAAGGAAGTACACAAGAAATTCCTCTTTCATGCAATGTAATATTTGATTAAGGTTGTGTAAATGTACTTGTAAAATTGAACTAATTGATTAAGAAAGATAAGTAATAGAGATCTAGGTGCTAAATGTAAGCAATCAACCCAATTAAATGTGAAAACAGATCTAAGAAAAGATATGAAATAGGTAATAAATTACTCACCTTGAAGTATGAAGAGGAATATGCTTTTCTTCTCTGAAAATTATTGTTTTGGACCGATAAATAAATTTTTGACTGCAGATCTATGATCACAACTAAAAACCTAAAAAATGCTAAAAATCTCAAGTTGTTGGGAATTGGTCGACCATGTCACCATGTTTTGGAACATATCTACCAAGTCACTATGTTCCCGAGGCACTTTTCTAAATTTGACCCATATTTTTTGGATAGATCTCTGTCTACAACTTCCAGATATGAGCCCGCGATTTAGAGATCCTGCTCCTACATACAAAAAAGTAGGTTTTTGGGGTTGGGGTGGATAAGGGCTTACCTTGGTCAATCCCTAGATTGAGGAATCAACCTTGAATTGAAATGTAAACGCATAAATGAAACGAGAAAAATGTAAATATTCACCTTTCTTGAGGAAACCATTGTCAATAAAGATTTTGTGGTATTTATATGTTAATATTGAACTTGCAATGTAAGAAATCTCTACAAATGCTATGGATCTACCAAAATCACTTCATGGATCTATGGATGTAAGTGTGCATCAAATGAGGAAGATGTTGAATACCTCAATGTATATCTCCTCCCTTGATGGCCAACAATATGCTAGATCTTGAAGAGGAAAGATGCCCACAATGGATCCTTGAATCTTTGAAGACTTGAATGCTTGAATGCTCAAATTTTCCTCTCCTTGTCTTCTTCATGTTTTTTTTCTTGCTTGTGTGTCTCTATGTTTTTTAATTCATTCATGCTTCATTTCTTATTCATCCTTGCAAAATGAGGTGCCTAGGCTTCCTTTTATACAAGTTTCTAGGAGGGAAAACAAAGAAAGCCGATGAAGTCACCACATTTTGAGAATTAAATCTCCAAGAGAACACTGGGCCCGAGGTTCAAAAAACCTCAGGGAACAGGTTGAATTGGTTGAAATTTTCCCAAGGAACAACCTATTCCATAATAGGTTGACTTGGTCGACCTGTTCTAGGGTTGCCTCACAGGGAGCTAACCTTGAGGTCTCAGATACTACATTGTTGAAAAGGGAGAATATGGGACTGAACAGGAGAAAGAGGTGATTGAGCATGGATCCATCCATTGTCTAAGAATTTCATAAAGAATTGGATCTAAAAGATCTTAAATGAGAAGTGCATCCATTTTAAGATGGTACACCAATGATGAATAAAGAAGGTCCTAAGTTCATAAGAAATAGCTACACAATATAGAGCAACTGAATGAAGATCTATCTAAAAGGTATGGGGCCACAATTCTGGAATCAAGTTGAGATCAAATATGTTGTTCTTTCTAGGACTCTTACTGTAGATCAATTGAAGGAGAAACGAGAGAATATGCAAGCATTGGAGGCTATAGTAAGTACTCTATTTGACACTAAATATATTGATATCGTGGTTTAGAGACTACTCATGAGGTTTGGGAAAAGCTTAAACTAATCTATGGTGGAGACAAGGATGTGCACAAAGCCATGGTAAATATTCTGAAAGGAAAATATGATGACATAAAAATGGTTAAAGGAGAGAACATTTCTCAATATGGTCAAAGGATAAAAGAAGTTTTTGGTGCTATCAAGAGTTATGGTGGTACCATTGAAGAAGATGTGGTAAGTGAAAACCCCCATAATAGGTAATAATATTCATGCCATGGTTTCTCCTAGGAATATTATATTCAAACTAAGTATCATTTTCCCTATCATTAAATTCATTTAAATTGTCAACCTAGGGATGTATGCTTGAAATGGGATAGCATGGTTTATGCACTAAGTCTCATAGAGTCATTTTGCTTAAGCTACAGGAAGGAAAATACATGAAAGAAACTTGTAGTATTGCTACAGGAAAGTAAACACACTCATCTACTAATGAAAATAGTGCTGACAACTATAAATTCAGTCTTAATCTATTGTGTTAACCCAAAGCATTCACAATGATTATTTTTGCAAGTGCTCCAGGAACATACACTGTGTATAACACTACAGGAAAGAATAGTGAACTCTAATTGAACTATTGTAAATGATCAAACAATGTAATCTACTCTACTCTAATCCACCTTCCAAGTGGTCCCCCTTGGTCGGCTTCTGCTAACTACCAACACAAAATGGATCTTAGAATCATTTTTTCATTGTATTTCTAGAAAACTGATTACATTATCACGAGACAACACATGGAACTGGAAAAGTAACTTTTATTCAGATTATAATAACAATACAACCATTTTACTAACTTCTTATCTAACCATCATATCACTTTATATATAGGATTGATTCTTATTTGAACATAAAGGATAATCCCTAACTAATTTGTGTCATAAAGAAAGGAAAGCGCAATATTCCATGATAGAATATCATAAAGGCTGCACAACCGCCTTAACAAAACATTTATCTTAGAGAAGATATAGTGCGAGTGTTTTCCTATATTTCCTAGAATTATTCTCCTTCAAATTATCGAGCATGTCTTGCAGTACCATAATGACATCCACCATCATTATTGAGTCTTCCTCTCTCTTCATTAATGCTCGTTGATCCATTCCGTAGTCGCTCCTCTTTCTCGAGCAGGTTAGTAGCATATACATATCTCCAAGTATTTTAACCTTTCAATCAATCCAAATATTAGAACACACATTCAAACAATTATATGAAATACTGCAACATATGTATATTATCTGGCAAAGTATATCAACTATTATCTACCCATGGGTTTTGTTGGTTTGATTGTACTTATAGCATATTTGAAAAGACATAACCAGTGTTTTTAGAAATGTCTGACATAGAGCATAAAAGTATCATAAAATAAAGACAAATTATTGACCCATCATCTTCCCCCTACGATCATAATGCTTGTCCTCAAGCATTGCATTTCTTAGCAACTCTCATGAATTCCCTAACTCCAGTCTTTACTCTTCTCTTGCTCTTGAAAGTATAATAAAATCCTCTAGTCTTCTCCCAATAATCCAACCTGTAATCTTCCTGGAGCTGATCTAGCTTCGTAGCATTAACATCATACAAAGGCCACATGAGCATTGGTGGATGAAATGTCAAAGGACACTAGAGCTCATGCCAAATTTTTCTTCCCAATTATATGTACTTGGGTGCCCTATTCATTATTGCTTCAAGGTTGAGAGGGCTATGTGGTTTTGACTTCTTGAAAGCCTCTAGCAACCTGTTCCACCTATTTCTTACACCTTCTAGGGCTCGCTGGAAGGTAAAATAGGGAATCTCCTGATATTCTTTGTAAAATTTGATGAACTACAACTGATTGAATACCTAAATGACTTGAAGATCAATGATAAGAGATCACTGAGTAATGAAATGATATGTAAGATAATTGAATCATTCATTATGTTGTCATTAATGTCAACTAGTTTTGACAATACTTATCATGTTAGTTACAAACATCTAAACATCTGTAGAAGGGAGAAGTGGTGAAGAACTGAGATATCTACATGGAGAAAGATGGATATGACAGATGAGGATAATGAATACTTTGGGTAACTTATTGATGAGTCCATGACTTCATATTTTTGACTTGATTATGTTTCATTAGTCTATTATGAAAGAGGAAGCAAAATGTACAAGGTAATGTGGTCGGTAAATGAAGCACTTCAGTATACACTGAGCCAGTGTAGTGTATACCAAGCTTGTGTTCGCCGATGCATTTCTTTGTTAACCAAGTATGGATGAAAGTATTAAATGCTTAAGTTTAGCCGACAGAAATTGATGAGCTAGAAATTGTTATGATTTCGAGATTGAGGATAAAGTTTGTTATAAGATCCATCGTTGACAAAATTAGAAGAAGATCTAAAGGATGGAATTGAAACGTGTTACTGACACAACTGTCGAGGAAGGTTTAAGATGAAAAATCATTGAAGGAGAATAAGCGGCAAAATCTGATGGTTGATATGAAAATGGTTTATCTATCTATATAAGAGATATGAATTTCACTATTGAAACATGCTGAAAGAAAGAAGAATGTAGATATTTCACGTGAATACAATTTCATGCATGCTTGATCAAACAGGTTGAAGGAGAACCGAACTGTAGAATAGTACTAAGCATCAGAGAGCTATTACCGAGTGAAAGTAAGTTGAGGAAGTGAATTGATATATTGATCAAAGGATTTTTATGGGTTTATAATAGATTTGAACATCTACAATTTGAGTTGTATTGTAATCATGAGTTGTTTCAATTTAACCATTGATACAGAAAAATCTCTTAACCAGGTGGACTTAACCGTCTTATGTTATGCCCCTATGTCATTTAATGAATGTACATTTTTATTCTATCAACCCCATAGTGAATGTTGGTTGAACGATAATTGTTAGTCTTAAATTCTCTAACAAGGTCACACCAACAGTGTGTTTGTAACCTTTAATAGGGTTGGCTCTTCACCGAGCTCACTTCAGAAGAGTGAAAATTATTTTGGGTTAACGGTCCCAAGTGGTTTTTCCCTTAACAGGGTTTCCACATTAAATCATTGTGTTATGTGTTTCTGTGATGATTTTTTCATTTTTATAATTTACATACTGCATATTTGATTTGGTCGGTAATCACTATGAGTTAATTAACTGGTAATCAATAAAGGCACAGACAGTTTAGTAGTTTATGTTACCGAGCTGTAGAATTTGTTGAAATTGTTTAAAGTGTTACATCTTTGTATTTGGGACTGTAGGATAACTAATCTAATTGATTCACCCCCCTCTCATTTATTCTAACAAAATTTCTCTCTAACAACAAAAATTCTATCCCTAGTTTCTGCTTTGGCTTTTATCCTTCCATAAGTAAGATTTAACTAGTCCCTCTGTAAAACATTAGGTTTACTACTTTTAGCCCTTAACAGTAACTGTGTTGATGTCTCCTAATATTTGAAAGCATTTTCTTTCCCTAGTATTATATTGCAACGAAGGTTGATATTCTAACTACTAGTAGTGTTCCAAATGCTCCTTGCTCCCATATGGACATCCAATATCCAAACAAGGTTTAATATGTTTATGTATCCCATCATCTACTATTCATCCTCACCTACCATGGCTTGTGCTTCATTGTTCACCAATTATTTTCAAACATTTAAATCCTTGTGACTAGCCTGATTGGCAATTGGTTGTCACCTTATCATTGATGGTTTGTCCCTAATGTCTGTCACGAGTTGATGCACTCTTGTAGGATATAGATTAGATTTACTTCTTGAGCCTTGATCATACCATAATGAATGTGTTTAATGCTTATTTGATCAACTAGCGAGCTTGGGGCAATTTCTAACGTTATTGGGTGGTTTCTCTTTCACCATTAAACAACAAGTGGCTCGCATTCATGATGTCACGTCTCAAGGTCACTTTGGGGTTGATCTTGTGTGATCTTGTGCGCCCTTCTAGGCAAAAAGTTATCTTCCCATTGACCACAAAATGAAAATGAAAATGAAATGCCCTCTATCTTAATCTATGTACTATATATTGATAGGTTGGAGTAGTGAGAGATGGTAGGTTGGCAAATTGGTGGAACATGTCATTGTAGATTAGAGAAAGGAAGGTGCAAAGTTTGCCTCGTGTATCATACTAAGCAATATTAAATATATGTCTATTTTTCATTGTGCCACGACACATTACATTTTTAGTCACCAAAGGAGTGAATATAAAGTGCAACCTTCAATCATCTAAATGTGTAAAATTAGGCTCCAGTCATGTATTTTACTATGCAATATCATATGTATGTCGAGTTTTCATGTAATGTATGTCTAATTTTCATTGTGCCAATGCCACATTACTTTCATAATCACCACACATGAATGAGGGCAACCTTTCATCATATGTATGTCTCCGTGAATGTGAATATGCTTTTTTATAGTTTGGCAAGTTCTTTTAATCACCATTTGTTGATTACAGTATTGTTCTTTTAAACATTTCCATAGAGTATCCTCTCAAAGTAATGCAAATATGTAGTTATGTCGATGAATATGTAAGATTCTTAATTTATTTATTTTTGTCATTAATGCAATGTCATCTGTTTTACGTCTTAGCATGTAGAGTTATATGCAGATTTACAAAGCCTAATCCTCTTTGCTATAATGCTTAAGATGTTACGCAGTTGTTTCACTTACCCATTGTTGGTAAAAATCCAACTTTATTGCCCTTCGTGGATATCGACTAGGATTAGTCCACCACGCTGCACTTTACAGAAAACGTCAAACATCTACCTTGATCGTCAATTTAAAGTTAGTTGACCACCACTTTTTTTTTATTTCACCGTCCCGTGCACAAAGTATGTATCATAAACCTTAAAAGCTCGTTCACAATTAAATCTACAATATTGTGAAACAAAAGCACGGTGTGAAATCAACATTAAACTGAATTTAAATGATTTCAGATCCGAAATCCTGCCAAACCTCATTCAACACCGTTTGCCATTGCTTTCCCTCCAAGAGTGCAATGTTGCAAGATCTAGCACTACATTAAGGAATTCAATCCACACCCAGATGCTAAAAAAGTTTCATTTTGACACCCAGATGCTAAAAGTATCAGTGGTTTATAACATATATAATTTACAAAAGCACCCAATGAATATATAACAAAATATAACTCCGCACCTCCAAAATCTTTGAGACTTTTAACTCAGCTGCACAACCCCAGGGACACAAATTGATTCATAACCACCCACCTAGTTGTCACATCAATATGATACATGGTGAATGAATGAATTAAAATATTTTAATAACATTCACGAGACCTAAGGGTCTATAAGACCAGGATACACCAAATTAATCTGTTTTCAAATTATTTTCCATGTTGGCCCTTCTGTTTGAAATCTTGAGTAAGAAACTAGCTATTTTGTGAAGCCTTGCCTCTTCAAAAAGCTCATTCAGACTGTCTACCTTTAAATCGTTTTCAAACTGACTGCAAAAATCTTCATATTGTGCACACTCTGATGAAATGTCATTCCATTTCCACCATCCCCTTGCTGCAGTAAATGCAAGACCTTTCTTCTCATTCTTCCTTGGGCACCTTCCATCTACCACTTTCACATCTCAGATGATGAAAGTCAGTCCTCAATTGTGCAATTAAAACCTTAGCCTTTCCCTTGATCACGGATTGTGAAAATCTTCATACGCTGCACTCTTTGATGAAATGTCATTCCATTTCCACCACCCCCTTGCTGCAATAAATGCAAGACCTTTCTTGGCAATTAAAACTTTAGCCTTTCCCTTGATCATATATCTCAAATTGATTTTTTCATCGTATGTGGGATTTAATTCTTTGGCCAAACAATGTTGCACTCAACCAGTTGACCGTAAGTCCACCTGTCCACCGTGGCCGCCACTAGAACACTATTCTAAAAGATAAAGCGACTTAGGAATGTGAAGCCGAAAATGTAACCCACTTT
The DNA here is from genome assembly GCA_027943335.1 of Chamaecyparis obtusa. Taxonomy (NCBI): domain Eukaryota; kingdom Viridiplantae; phylum Streptophyta; class Pinopsida; order Cupressales; family Cupressaceae; genus Chamaecyparis; species Chamaecyparis obtusa. Next base: position 34,190 of record BSBK01011606.1, read on the forward strand.
TAAATGCTCTCAGATTCAATAAAGCTTTAGAACACTTCGAAGATAGAAACTAGGAAGTCTTCTGCAAAGGACTTCTCGATACAAAACATTGGTGAGATTAAATAATCATTAGTCCCATTAAAACAAATTAAAAGCAATGAAAACCCTCACAAGACAGCTGACAATTGGCAAGATCTCGTGTCACCGAGAGAGAGAGAGCAAAGCCCTGAAAATGTGAGCACCTGGCATCCTTAAATTCATAGCCAAACACCTAAGATGTAAATGGACCTGAAGTTGCATATTGATGTGTAGAAACCCAGTTCAAGATTCGTAGCCACCCAAAGTCATTAAAGAAATCAAAAGGATTGAGGCACACCTCGGATCCAAAAACCTCCAAAGCACCAAAACTCCAAAATAACGCAAACTTGCTGCAATACTTGTTTTGACCCAATGTTTCATGGAAATGAATTGACAATAGATTTTGTAATTCAAAAAACACAGGATAACTAGAGCACAAGAAAAATGAATATGAGAAGCATATCAACCAGATAAAAATGAGATTTCATTTCAAATCCAAAGCTCCTGAGAAAAAGGAATGCCAAAACATAAGAAATTTCATGCAAACTTTCCATACCACCTCGTCAGACTCGTGTCCACACACCTAAGCACTCACAGAAAGGTATAACCAAAGGTGTACCACGTAACACACATCCACACCAACAAAGATGAAAACTAGCTCCAATGGCCTGAACAAATGGCCATTGACCAATGCAACCCAAGGAGCTGAATTTAAATCCGGACAAATCCTGTTTGTTGTTTTCAAGTAGCCAATGTGTATAAATGTGTATAACTGATTACTAACAAGCCACAAAAAGTATTCAGTACTTGAAAATTATTTTCAAGGTGTTATAATATGATGGAGAACGATAACACTAGGTGCAAATGTCTGTTAGACCAACCAATCCCTTAAAAGAGACAACCAACCAAAGTTCCCAGACTTCGACTTGGCTCAGCTGACCCAACTCAGGAATCAGCAAAAAAACTTGAAGAGAACGTGGCAAAACTTGGCAAAGTGAAAAAAACCAAGAAATTTAGAGATTTTCAAGGATTTAAAACTCATTTCATGCACTATTTATTGAATAAAGCTTATAGACACAATATTATCATCAAATAGAAGCTAATTTGAAATTTTTATCACTACATGAATATACATTGAGTGACAAGTATGAACACAAATTGTAGCTGAAAGAAATAGCAAACTCAGATATGTACAGGGGATGAGGGGAATTCTTGGAAAATCCAAGTATCAAAAAATCTTGGAAAAGCCAGGAAAATCTATGGAAAAGAACATTGATGTAAGCGCGCTGATTACTGAAATCCAAAATCTCCATTATAACTCCTAGAGATCTGAAACCACTCTCAAACATCCTGACAGTATTTATATAAAAAATAAGTTTAAGTATTAAGGAAAATATGTGACTTACACCAAAATGTTATATTTTATACAAGATAAAAAAAACATAAGTTAAAAACCCAATTTTTTATTTTTTGCAAATAACTCGAGCTCTACTGGCCGAGTCTTGTCGTCGGGACTCAGCAAGTTAATCTCTGACTCGCGACTCGCCATTACTCGGCAAGTCACATCCCAACTCAGCCGAGTCCAAGTCCAAAGTCTGAGTCCTTGTGATTCGTCCAGGGTTACCGGCTTGCAACTCGCTGAGTCTGGGCGAGTCATGGCGAGTCTGGGAACTCTCAAACAGACAGAATTCCCACTTCATTAAAATCAAAAAGAAAGCATTGAAGCCATGTCACCGTCACATGATCATGTGCACCAATCTACTGACCATCAGTTGCCAGACTCGCACTCCAGAGATTTCAGGAAGTCAAGGTGAACATAGCATTGTAAAATTATACTGAGAAACTGCACCATCTTTTAAGAATCTAGCACAAGTCAACATAGCATAATATGTCACTATAATTGATAATACATGACAATCAACCTTGGTGAAGAAGTTATGAATCCTCCCTACTTTAAAGGATATACATTTGACATTATTGAAATGAATCCCCCCAAACAGAAAAGGAAATATAATTTGACGTTATTGAAACTCAAAGATCTAATTTATCAAAAATTGGTAAGTCCAAATCCACAAACATTTAAAAACTGCAAGTAACATGCACTAAAAATGTAATACTAATTACCAAACTGACACAAATCACTATTTTTTTTACTAGGACAAAACAAAGAACTACACTCCACCAGGTTTCTCAATAGTTATAATTTTACTAATTTTTTGCCAAGGCAAGCAAAATTTCTTAAAGGATTTGTTGTGTACAAAACCCTCTTTCTAAATAGCTGCCATGAATGATATTGCTAGTAGTGTCCAATATAGTACAGTACATACATGTTTTGCAGTTACTTCCAAGTTTCCAAATACTTCTGCTTAGATACATTCCTAGAACATACCAACAACAATTCTACCCCAACTAAACCTGCCTTTTACCCTCCAACAAGAATTTGACAGTAAATGCTTTACAAGTGCAAAAATTAACCATTTTGATATGAATAGCCATTACTGGAACTTTACAGAAATGCAATCAATCAGGTTAACCTTCAATGGATTGGGATTAAAGAAAAATTCTTCCCTTTTCTTTATCATTCCCACCACTTGATAGATTGTGTTCTAGGCAAATTACTCAGTACTTGAGCAATGGTTATATTAGCAATAACACAATTTACACGATTTGCAGAACACGGGATAAACATTTAGAGAGGTAAATATCTTCTCAAGCCTTGGCAATAGACTGTAAGATGAACCATCCAACAAATCTTCTACTCTTCTGAGTTAGAATTGGAGCTTGCAACATATGATACAACAACAGTAATATCATCCAGTTTTCCACCGTAATATCTAAAACCTGCATCTTGGGCAGCAGTAGAAAAAGGAGTTTGTCTGTGTTTATCTTGTGCACGCTGCCTTGCAAGTGCAGCAATTTTTTGAGCAGTAACCTGTGGCCCTAGACCGGCTCTTACAGCATGAACTACCACAGCAGTTACTTCACTATTGTATAGATTATCAAAGAGCCCATCTGTACCAGCTATAATTACATCTCCTGGAGCAACTTGAAGGGTGAACATCTGTATATCTCAAACATATTAAAATATCAAAATAAGAAATCAAATACAGTCAAATGTTAGGAACAGAATACAACTAAAAAAATTGTTAATGACTTCACTTCACCTGTGCAGAGCTTGGGAGGTCACTACCACCTCCACTTTCAAGTTGAAATGTGAAATTAAAGTTATGTTGCTGGACAGGAGATCTGAAGATTGTGCATCCATCCCTCACTACTAAAAATCCACTATCCCCCAAATTGACAGCATGAAGACCCTAGAAAAAACATGACATTTAAATCAGATTGACTACATGCATGCAGAAGATGAACAGGAGTTAATTCATTTGATGTAGTTACTTGTAGATAAAATTGCAAACATCAACAACTACTGCAATCATCAGAAGATAATATGGGACAGAAGCACATTTCTACAAGTTAAAAGTTACCTGATCAGAAAGGGCTAACATACAAGCTGTTGATGATCCCTTGGATTTTGTACTTACATAAGCTTTCTCCAAGACCCTTGAAAGATCAATAGAACCTCGAGGTTCCTCTTGAATTGCAGCCACAGAATGAGCCATTAGTTCACGGGCATAGATACCTGCATTAACACCCATCTCAGCCCATCCTCCCACACCATCAGCAACACCAATAGCCTGTTCAGCTGTACATATAAAGTGAGCATCTTCACCACCTGTTTCCTCCTTATCAGGATGTGGAAGGTAACATGCACCTGATTGCAGTTTCAATACTCTGTCACCAAGAAGATCCCTACAGACCCAAAAGAGTAATGTAAGAAACATTTTGTGATATGCCAAGAGACCTACAGATCAAGAAGTGTCACATATAGGGAAAGAGCTTTAAATTGTTTTGTAAAATAACCAACTCTACCAAATGACACCAGTAAAAGAAGAAAAGGAAACATACTCGTGTGACTACATGAAGAGAAAAAAATACACAGATAGTTTTACATGGTTAAACAAAACAAATTTACATAGCTGACAACCAGAAATACACAACTCAAGATTTAATTATAATGAATACAGAGAACTCAGAAAACATTTATAAATTGCATTTGGTTGGATCCTCAATTGTCAGAATGTCAAACAGAATTTTGACAGAGGATCATCATGTCCACTCCAATTAATCAGATGAATCCATATTTATGTGACAAATAGACATTTAACATATAGCTTACGATATGATCAATTCTAAATTAAGCATTGTAACCAATAAGAAGAAAAATAAATTAGTCAGGAAAAAAGCCAGGTTCTGACTAGACTCTCAGGTTGTGGCTTGTCTAAAATTCTTTCTGAACACAACAGTATCATTCAACCTGAAAAATGATTTCCACACCTTGTCACAATGTTTTTTCAAACTGCCCGTTTCAGGTTCAATTGTATGGGGTTTATCTCTGTCAATATATTAACGTTTTTCAAAACCTTGGAAATAATACTGCACTTACATGGTATTCTGATTGCTTCATCGAACAAAAATCATACTACAGAGTTGAGAATGGCATTGTCACGCAATAATAAACCAAAGCATTCTAAAATTTAGAAAATGCATAAACCAATATCAATTTCACTGCAAGCATATATTGCTCCATTCTACCTACTATAATAAATCATCTGTCATCAGACTCATCACACTCTCAGACAAATAACCCACATAAACTTAATATTAATTTCACTTTGGCAAACTTTTATAGACTGTACATCTTACACCACTCCCTGAAACATCTATCTGAGAAAAAGGAGATCACTTCATACATGAAAAAACCTGTCTACCTGTATGAACATGCAATTATTTTCGTTCAATCTGTTGAATTATGATTACACTTCTGGACAACTGTTTGTCTGTATGAGCACACAATTATTTTCGGTCTGGAAATTATGTAAAAAGCTTCTGGCAACCACTGTTTGTTTATATGTTAGAGACTCAAAGAGAACCATCCTGATTAGCATTCTCTAGAGCAGCAATCCAAAATATGTGGGTGAATGCCACTATGTTCAATTGTATGATGAAATATAGAAAGGTGTAGCTTATTTACAAGCAGAAAAAAATAAGGATATTCAATGAGTAGAATGAATGTGAAAAGGAGCTGTAGCTCTGTCATTGCTGATGTGATATCCAAAGTACAGCACTGAAAACTTAAAAAGGGATCTAGATAAAGCTTATCCAAAGTATCTTGATAGCATCTCAAAAGTAAAGCATTCATGCAATGCTTCATACAGAGATATGCTCCAATATCATCTCTCAGATTTATACTGTATTCACCAGAAAATAGTCCTTTGAATAATCCACTTTAAGGCGATCTCAATGTCTCTAGTTATATCAAGCATAACATGTATGATATAGTTATCTTTTATTGTAATTAATTTTAGTTGTATTATAACAGACAATCCTTGAATAGCTCAGGTTAGGTTATTTTATTTTTGTTAAGGTTTTAAGTCTATTTGAATTTTATGCTAAAACTAGAATTTATATATTATATTTTTTAGTTTAATTTCAAAGTAGGTATGTCAGTGAAAATTATGTTGAAACTTCTATAAACCACTGGTTGATGTTAGAGATTCAAAGAGGAAACCATTCTGATTAGCGGTTCTTCAGGCCAGCAAACCCAAAACAAATGAGTTTATAAAGCTATGTTTAAACTTTAATTGTATGTGAATATGGAAAGGTCTCTTCACCTTTATGCTTCACAAAAATGCCACAATTTAAATGATAACTTATTTATATTCTGCACAAAGAATCAGGGTATTCAAAGAGCAAAATGGGCATGAAAGGGATCTGTAGCTCTGTCATTGTTGATGTGATATCTCCAAAGTACAACACTGAAAATTAAACACATCTAAATAAAGCATATCTCAACATATCTAAATGACATCTCAAAGGAAAAGCAATGCATCATATAGAGGGATGCTTCCCTCAAAAGTCAACTCTCAGTTCTTTACTGTATTTACAAGAGAATAATCCTTTGGATTATCCACTCTAAGGCCATCTTGATGTGTCTCGCTATATCAAGCATACACCTGTATTATATAGGTATCTTTTATTGTTATTAATTTTAGTCATATTCTAACAGAATCCTAAGTAGAACAAGGCTACATTAATACTAGATTATGTTAGGTTGGTTTACTTTTGTTAAGGTTTTAAGTTCATTTTTATTTTATGTTGAAGCCAAAACTTATATATCATGTTTATGTTTTCTTTACGGAGATACCATACTTTACCCAATTAACTAAGCAGAAATCACAAACTGAAAATCAAATTCAATCCAAGAACTTCAAAAATTCAGCTGATTCTCATAATCAGCAATTATTTCTCATTAGATCTAACGGAAAGAGATTGCAAGATCTGAGTTTTAAAAGTTAACGTTGAGGACATGCAAATCACAATATTTCATTAAAGTGCTGTCATCCAAGGATATTTTTATAAATCATAAATGGACTAGAAACCCCCAAATTTCAGAAAAGAAAAAACTAGGACATGAACTTAAAATGAGAAAATGCTTATTCAAATTTATGAAAAAAAATCATAAGTTCAGTCATTTAAGAAAAAATTAAATAGAATAATCAATAACAATGTAACATTATTTGCATACAAAGTACACAATTTAAAGCTCGCAGAAGTTAAATGTGTACTGCTGAGCTTAGTGCCCATTATGATACTGAACAAAAATCATAATTGATAAAGAAGTAATCAATTTTGAGTAAAATAAGAAATCATAATGCAACATGTAATTTGCAGATACATTACACAAACTACATGTCACAAAAGTTGATCATGTATGTCAGCTTAAATTTTCTTTGTGATGCTAAACTAAAAAAATCAATGATACATTAATCTAAATCGTGTAGGAAGCAAAAAGAAGTATAAAATAAATTTAGGTAGCCCATGCTATGTTCTACTAGTGTTCCACATACCGTGTTTCATCAGCTCAGTGCCTCTGGCCTGCTGCCCCTAATAAACTTAGTGTCTTAACATTGTCAACGTGCTCTGGTCTGCTGTGTCTCAAAATTCTTAATGCAAAATTGTGGCAGGGTTGAAATAATTATATTTATGGCTTCAATAACGTAGCCGAGTGTACTTTGTGCATTGTGAATAAAGGAAACTATAAAAGCCTTTTTCAAATTATGGCAGTAAGGCATTCAAATATCTCCTGACGAACCAAAGGACACTTTAGCACCCATCATCATTGGGCATGTGGAAGAAATGGCTCCTGGATGTTCCCAGGAAATCCCTGATAAAAAATAAGCGTCCTCTAGTCATCTCAGCTAGCCTATGTTTCCCACATTCACAAGACAGATGGGGAGCATTCATGAGGCCATCCCCACCTATAAAACATTAAGCATCATGTACCTTTGGTGGCACACCCTAAACTCTACAAAACGCTTAAAAATTCTCATGGGAAACAGGATGTGTTCTTTCAGTCAAATCAACAGCATCTACAGAATTGGTAACCGTCATACTTGAAGGTAGGAAGCTTCCCAAAGCCTATAGGAATGACATTTCCAATCATGGTGAAGCAGAGTGATGGACCATAATCAGATCCAAACCATCAGAACCAACAGTGTTCTTCAAACAAACACAGGTTGGGCTGGAGTCAGATAGAGACCATTAAAGCTTACAGTGATCTTGAACAAACACATGTTCAGATAAAAATAAAAAATCAAGTCTTTTGAAGACTCAAACGACTTGGATGATGTTGATCATTTTATATGGGAGGTTCAGAATGAACCGTCAACATAATTCCCACACAAAAATTTAAACAAATTTAGGTTTCATAAATATCTAAGACAAAAGGTTCATCAAAATGAAAGCACCCAGGAATAGAGTAATAAAGATTCTGCAAAAAAAAGTACAGAGATAGCCAAAAAAGGGGAGATTCAGCAATGAGTAGAGGATATTCAAAAAATAAAAACAAAAATAAGACTGTCAATCAATGCCAAATACAGAGGTAAAGCTGCATGCAGATGATGCAATGGTGACATTTGCTGGTTTTGCTACCTAGATGTGAACCTTCATGTTGACCAGGAACAATGTTGTTTGATCAACAGAATTCATCTGAGTACTGAAAGAAATATTGGCAGTAACTATTAATATTGGTTTTAAGTTATAACCTTTGTGAGCATCACAAATAATGATGAAGAACAATGCAATGTAGGCAGTGAGTTGTTTTGCATGCAGCAATTCAGAAAATAAATTGGTGGATAAGTATACTTCAAGTTTCAAGTTGTTGATGGGCTTAATTTTAAGGGCCATCTTTTATCACAGCTGTTGTTTGAAGCTCTACCATTTTATCAAATAAGTGGTGTTTTCCACAGTCTGTAAAATTATGTGATGTTTATCAAGATTCAGGTGCATAGTTTTTAATCAATCTCATTGACCCATATTTCAGGAGTAGTGTTTGAAATGAACCCATCTCTTATGAGCAAGAATGGTCTACTTAACACCATTGCATCTAAGTGATGCTCATAGGGTTCTTGTGAATCAATACAAATCAATGAGATTGACTCAAAACCTACGCAGTTGAATCTTAACAAAACATTGTGTGATTTCACATATTGCACAAAAGAACACCTCCTTTCAGATTTTTCAAATGCAGCAAGCTATGTGGACTTGATCTTGAGGGACATTCCATGGTTAAGCACACTTGAATCGGAGTAGTACTTGGATGAGTGACCTCCCAAGAAATCCCAATGTTTCATCCTTTGTGCTTCACCTAAATGCAATGAGTGTTGAGTGGAACATTCATGCACATGAGAGATGGTTCTTCTGAACCCACTACTCATGAAATATGGGTCAATGAGACGAACTAAAAAACTATACAGTTGAATCCAAACATCACAAGGCTCTAGCATTTAATTTTAGTTAACTGGCTGTTGTTGCATTACTGTTGCACTGGCAGTTTGAGCTCGTGGTTATTTCCATTTCATGGGGTTTAAGTTCGTGGCTAACAGGTTGTAAGATTGGAATCGGACCTTTAATTCTTAGGACAACAAAATTATTTTAGAAGCTGATATAAAGAGTTTTCTGCTATTAATTCTAGGAGTCATAAACTTCTAGTATAGAAACAAGCAAAAGAAAGGAGAAACTCTAGTTTCTAAAACAGCTGAAAGAAAATATGGAAGGAATAGAAATTAATGGAATTGGTGAAGGTTTGAGCTTGGGGCTATTTCCATTTCATGGGGTTTAAGTTGCTGGCTAACTGGTAGTAAGATTGGAATTGGGCCTTTAATTCTTGGGACAACACACAAATTCTTTTGGAAGCTGATACAAAAGAGTTTTCTGATATTAATTCTAGGAGTCGAAACTTCTAGCATAGAAACAAGCAATGAGATCAAAGCCATTATTATTAAGGTAGAGGAATAAACCTAAGAAAGGAGTAACATTAGTTTCTTAAACAGCTGAAAGACAATATGAAAGGAATAAAAATTGAAGAATTGGTGAAGAAATGAGAGGCGCTAAGTCATCTTTGAAGGAATTTTTGCAGTATCCAACTACAAGTAGCAAGAAAATAAATCTTCAGTACGGTGTCTTAAGTAAAATACTAAAATGCAATGTCATTTAGTCTCATGAAGAATCTTTATACTTACTGAGAAATCAGTTTGAGATTATCATTACAAAGGTGATGTTCTTGCCTTTCAAAACATTTTATACTATTGTAACAGAAGATTTGGTGAAGGTCAAAAAAATTTGTCTGCTAACTGGACCTTTTATGTCTTTGGGGTGCCACTCCTGTGGATATTTTCAGTTATAGAAAAATATGGTTGACCCCAACAGTGCATCTGGAGCTAACGTCAAAAATCTGGTTGTTGTATATAAGCTCTCTGATGATTGTAGATCTCACTTAAATCAGTAACTTTTAAGCTTATCTTGAAATAGATATATAGATCAACCATTTGTCAGCAGCACTTAGTTGTGTTATGCATATTCCAGGCATCAGATTTGTAATTGTAAATATATTTTCCAAACATCCCCATGATCACCTCTTGCAAAAAACTATAAGCATCTACACACCACTAATTAGTAATTATTGGCCATCCCAAATGTAATAATCAAAAAATTTATGTTCCTCATTCAATATTGATAAAGACAATGAAAACAATGGTTGCCCAACCAATCCAATCATGTAAAACAAAAAACTGAAAGATCAAACTAAGTAAGAATCAACATACTGGTCTGAAGTACTAGACAAATCTTCCGGATTATCATCCTTAGCAGAACTGTTGAAAGACACATCCTGAACTACTCGAGCTGTGTGAAAGAAAGCACTAGAGCTGTGAAAATCTTTTACCCTGGGTGTCCAAATCCAGTGAAACCAGCTTCCTGTTCTGAAAATGTGAAAATCAAGTAGACCAGAGATCAGGTTCACATCAGATGGTCCTCGATAATCTGATTTACCTCCATTTCCACCAGAGTTACCTGTCCCTCCCACAGTATGAAAGGAAGCTATTTGTAGACCCCTATTAAAGCTGACATTCTCATGATGCCTCTGGAAATGAAGAAATCCTTTAAGACGCACAATTCCCACATCTGAAACTGTGCTGATAGTATTATAACCCTTCACTCTCCCCAAAAGCTTTCCTGCTGAAATTGTTTTCGGACAGTACTTTGATGATGATAGCGGACTCTTGCCAACAAGAAAAACATTGGCATGATATTCACAAGCTTGCAATGATGGACCAGAGACAGATGGTATTGCAAACATCCGAGACAGAGCTTCTGAAATAGTGATAGCCTTTCCTTGATCAATTGTTTGATCAACACACGTATTTGATTGCCTTGATCGGCATAGATTGCGCAATCCCACAATGGATGGAAAACTATCCACACAAGAAGAATACAGAACAGGAACATCCAATGATAGCAGATTCCCTCTTTTGAGCCAACCACATGCAGATTTCTCAAGTTCTAGATTATGCAATGTTCTTTGCCGAGTGGCTTCAAAAGCAGTTTTCAGACTCTGGAAGTATTGTGCAGATGGCATTTTCTCCAAAGAAAACTATCTCTTCAAGGAAGAATAGTTCATTGTATAAAATTAATGCTCTGATTACCCTTCTGATGAACCTATTCATTCAACACACAGAATATTCATGTGCTTCCATCCCAAAAAATCAGTAAAACATTTTAGTCTTCCGGCCAATTTATAAGTATAATGTAAATGCACAATACCTTTATTCAGAACCTCTTTTGACCAGGAAACTCTCAAATTGCTAAACACATTTTTGCCCCTTCAGTGGGCCTATGTCTGGACTTTTTTCTGCACACACAGCAGAATTTAATCAAATTAAACACATAAAGCACTGATGCATAATTGATGACTATACACGAGCATTAATTAGTAAACATTTGTTGCAAAAGCATGATGAGCTAGGAGTTAGGACTAATATTAGGAAAGAATAAGTCCAGATGCACTTGCACGCAAAGGTGCTTCTACTCTTGTACAATATAAAGCTGCATGGATGTTAATGAGAAATAATACAATTCTGTTATTATTTGATGATGGCCTTTGGATGAATTTGTTTTTGGTTCATGCTTGATGTTCATCCAGGGCAAAATCCAGCCAATGAATTACATTTTTAAGTGCGCTCTATGACACCAAATTCAGATGACAATTCCCCTCTTAACATATCAACTTAAATGCACTACAAAGAACTGTCCAATCAATCAGTAATTTCATCTTATATTTAACACACCATATTTCATACCTCTACAAGGAACTAGAAATTCATTGCAAACATTCCTCCAAAGTTCAATCATCCGTGCCCATTAACATGTTTTCTTGGCAAGCCTAGGGTGACATTATGAATCAACTTTGGGACTATCTTACTTTGTAAACTCTGGTGAGTTTATGATCATGTGTTTGTGCAGTACAGGGTAAGTTTCAACAAATTCTTAAGATCTATAGCCATGCATCAAACTCACAGATAACCCTTATTTATTACAGCACAGTCTTGACAAGGCTTCAGGTCTGGATAGTGCTCCTATGGATGTCCATAGTTCATTGAACTTAATGCAAATCTTTCTTCATATTTTTCACAGCACCACATGGGTGTTATACAATATATCTATAATGCTCTCATCAGGACTGGACTTGAATATGAATTTAGCCATCCCTCTGTGTGTGTGGGGCACCCACCCTACTATGTGTGCCAAGATAGGTTGGGAAATATACTCTCTGGGGTAAAGACACCAGCAAGGGTGTTCAACAATGGAAGTTTGACCTTCCCCGTCTAAGAGCCTCATGGAGTCACGCTTCATGCTTCAAAGCGGTCATGCTCTATCACCCCAGATATTCCCTAGCATGTGCCAGTTCCTGCCAATTAGGTGCAAGCCTTTATGTGCTTTACCATAGACTCTGCTCCCTTAATGTCCCTTAAACCAGGAAGTTGTGGGTATTATTCTTCTCTTGTGAGAAAGTATAACTACTCTACTAGTTATTCTAGTAAAGTAAAATAGATTAGATAGATTAGAAACTATCCTATTCTAATAGACAATACTAGATAATTCTATTGTCTAGAGGATCCATCAGTCTCGAGATAAGGCATCTATAATCTTCCCAAAATTGCATGTGTTTTATATCTTAAAAGGCACCAATAAACTCCCTCCAAACCTTCTGCTAACTTGAATTTGGCCTCAACTGATTGCAAACCATCCACCACTTAAAAATGAAATTCAAGACCCCTGTTCATAAGTTGACCTCAGAACAATTGTACAGATTTTCACATAGTATGACATTGAAAAGAAACCCAAACTATCCACAAACCAATAAATCTTCTACAAACTAAATACTTGCAGGCTAAATTTATCAAATATAAATAGAAGGTGTCACATCAAATGGAATAAAATCAAGTTGTAACAGCATTGAGGATCTCATAATGAAGCTCAGTTTCAAATTTAATGAAACATGATAAATTGTTGCACTTTGAATGATACACTCAGTGACAAATGTATTATAATATTAACCGATATCACTGAATAATGATCAGATTAATGTGTGATCGGAGATACCCAATAGTTATAATATTTACTATCAGTATTAATGCCTTCATTGACTATTCAGTGATGTGTGATTTAATACCTTCATTGACCACCGATTACTATCGGTATTAATTATAATACTTACGGCATTAAACGGTTTTCATTGTTATACAAATGCATAACGCACAGTGCGTATTATTGTTAAACGACAGTCTTAGTAATAATATTAGCGGTGGTTTTGATGAGTCGTGACTCATTCATGAGTCACGCCTCATCAAATCAGGACTGTGCACAATATATATATGCAAAGTGTTGCTTATGTTAGACACCGAATACAGTAATCAATTAGTATATAAGTGTCCATGCATCTCTGCAATATTAAACGCAGAAAATAGCAAATCAGTATTAAGGGTACAGTCAGCGCAGTCATTTCTTACAGCCGGCGTGATTAACATATTAAGTGATCAGTTCTTCATAGAGATAAATGTCAGAGCAACTCAATATTGTCTCAGTTCAGTATTGATGCGTAAATAATCAATATCTGATAATATATACATTTCAGAAGATATCAACTTTGATATACATCATTATTGTTGTTATTCAATCTACATTGAATTGAAAACAAGAATTAAGTTTAAATAGATAAATCTGATCAAAACTTAACAAAACAACACATTTGAATCTTTTGTTTCGACTACATCACGTGCAAGTATCAGGTGAACTCTTCAATCAGCACAAATTCACCAAATAAAAAGGAAACATCGGCTAAATCAATTGATCCAAAAATTAAAAAACTCATCGCATTGAATTATATTAGCTCAGAGATAGAATCACATAGGATTTCATAACAGAGTACAGGTTCAAATCCCAGGAGACATCATAAAACAGTGAACTAGAGCAAAATACAACATCGATCACCAAGGGTGAATAAATAGCGGTTAAGTGCAAGTCCCTTCTGAATTTACACCCTAGATCATAGCAACCAAGCCAAAGATTGCCAACTGAAAGAAAATAAAATTCGACATAATAAAAATAAATAAACGCATAGGCTTGACTGAAATACCTCCAACATTATTCAAGACAGATATAGATAGCTACACAAAGAAATAGGAATACAAGAATCAACTAAGCTCTCAATTCTTTCAATTGCCAGAGCATTTAACACAAATTCTGGCATAATATATCTTCAAAACCCTAACCAGATAATTGCCACAACGTATAACCGAAACCTAGAGAAAAAAGATTTCGAAACGCTAACTAGAGTTGGGGTTTATTACAGCGAATTTCTTATTGACTGGGGGCTGAAAAGGTACCGTTAGGGGCAGGATATCGGCGCCGCTTCTGCCATTGTTGCCGTCGCCATTTCCAGCGTGTGCTTCCACTCGAATAAAGTAACTGACGAGGGTCTGAATTTATAAACCCTCGCCCTCTGTTAATTATGTCTGACCCACCTCACCTTCCGCAGGTATCTAAAAGCCACGAAACCCTTGAAAACGAGATTAAAAATACGCACATAAAAAATATGGGCACGCAATTAATTTTATATAGCGTCGTGCGCTTTCCAGACAGTTTGTCGTATTCTGTCTCCATTTCTTCGTGGTTAGAAAGTGTAAATGCAAATCCAAAAAGCTCTGGACGTTTTATTTCTCTTTCCTTTTTCAACTAATGTAGGTAAGATAACTAGGTATTGTATTGGTTTTTGTTTATAAATATGTCTATATATAATGATCTATTATTTTAATATTTTATAGTAATTTTTGAAAAAAAAAAATTGTTCATTTCTCTATTGGCTGATATTTAGAATAGTCATTTCATAATAGATTTTCTTAACTATATCATGAATCAAAAAATAATTATTTTTTTTAGTTTGAAATTTGATTGAAATTATTATTTTTTTGGTATTGGTTGAAATCATAAATAATTCAATATCTTGTTTAAATACATTATATTTTTTAAACTTTAATACATGTAGTTGATACAGTTATTGTTAAGTAGGAGATATTTTCCACAACGAGTCAAATTGTGATATTGCTATCAAAATTCAACTGTGTATTTTTTGAGTCAAACTCATTGACCCATGATTCATGAGTAGCAGTTCATAAGAACCCATTTCTCATGAGAATGAATGGAGCACTTAGCAAGCATTGCATCCATAAATGAGTGATAAGTGTTCCATTCATTGTCATGAGAGATGGGTTCTTGTGAACCACTACTCATGAATCATGGGTCAATGAGTTTGACTCAAAAACTACACAGTTGAATCCTTGTAGCAATATCAAAATAGCTATTGTACTAACTACTACTGGAAAAGATGCAAATGGTTAAAAAATTGAGCACCATTGTACGAGAAGATAACTCGATTGAAAAAAGTCTACAAAATGAAGAAGATCTAAGTATTGTTGTAGCTATCTTATCTACAATAAAAAGGGAAGTACAAAAATCTACAATTATCTTATTTTCATTAGAGAAGAAAGTTCTAAATTTTGCACATAGACATGGTGGGAACTCTCAATCCTTTAGACTTCATTAAAAAGGAAGTAAAAAATATGCACATAGGCATGGGTAGGCACTCTCAATCATGTTGAGTTTATTAGAAAAGGAGCACATAATTCCATGCATAGGCATGGGTAGGCACTCCCAGTCCTATTGAGAGAGGTTAAGTGCATAAGATTGAGTGCATATTGAAGCCAAACTCTCATAGATTGTTGATAGAGTGCAAATTAAATGTAATTCTAGATAAATATTGTGTGTATTAATTACAAATATAACATATCTTGTAGGGTTGGTTGCATTTTGAGTGCATAGAGCATTCTAGAACCTTTTGAACAATTGTATAAGTACTATGTCATTGTTGAAAGCATAGAGCATTGTGAAACACTTTGAACAGTTCAAAAACTTCTCTATCATTTCAACTTGAGAACAATTTGAGAGAACTCTTAAGAACAATTTCAAAAGTTTTGTCATATGAGTAATAGTTGAAGGCTAGATTTCCCAAGCTCTTCAAGAGGCAAATTCCTCACGGGAAAACTAGAATCAAAACTATCAATTACTACTAGTGAGTTATTATTCAAATTGTACTTAGTTGTATATTATATTTTTCCTCCTTGCTCTGTTACTTAATTTTTTTCCTTCATGCTTACTTTACTTCTTCATATATATTTTCCGTTTATGTTTGCTTTGCTATTTTTTTCTCCATGCTTGCGTTGTTGCTTTATTTTTTGATTCTATGAATTTTGCTACATGGACATCAAATGTCCTAAAAAACTATTAGAAAAATTATGTGAGTGGTGCTAGCCATAGTATTGGAACTTCTATAGCTTTAAATATTGTGATACTTGTGCATATCATCAACCTAAGTCATCAATTTACTCCACTGTCAATTACTATTAGTGAGTTATTATTCAAATTGTACTTAGTTGTATATTATTTTTTTCCTCCTTGCTCTGTTACTTAATTTTTTTCCTTCATGCTTACTTTACTTCTTCATATATTTTCCTTTTATGTTTGCTTTGCTATTTTTTGCTCCATGCTTGCTTTGTTGCTTTATTTTTTGATTCTATGAATGTTGCTACATGGACATCAAATTTCCTGAAAAACTATTAGAAAAATTATGCGAGTGGCGCTAGCCATAGTATTGGAACTTCTATAGCTTTAAATATTGTGATACTTGTGCATATCATCAACCTAAGTTATCACTTTACTCCACTATGTCTGCTCTATAAGGTGGGTTTAGGGACAAAATAAATATTTTAGTTTATGTATTATTGTTTGTGCCTTACAACAAATTTAAACACTTTTTTTTTTGTATTAACACAGTTGATAAACTGGATTACATCAGAGTTTTCGGTAAAAATGACTTACATCAGATCATAACCTATAGAACTAAGTCAGATCATTACATATTTAATATTACGTATGTTATGATAGTATATTACAAAATACAACCGATGCTTGTTAATACAAAAAGAACTGCATTCCTTTGAGTAACTGCAACATTGCTATCGGGTCAAAAAAACATGCTAAATCAAAAAAGGAAGTTCCCTTACTAACTTTGTGTATGAGGTCCTGGAAGCCTTCTGATGAGAGCCAATTATAACCTATTTAATGCCCTATTCTAATCCATCTTATGCACTTTCCTACTTACTTCTTCATTCCATTTCTATCCTATTTCATTCCATTTTAACATTATAACGTTGCATATAGTTTAATATAAATAAGTAGTGTTTAATATTGTTTTGGGATTAAAATATGGAAAATTCATTGTTGATTGCATTTTACTAATCTTTATTATTGCAGCATGTTTATTTGTGGCATAGATCTTCCTGTCACCTGTCAGTCGGGACTGCAACTTCCTATCACCTGCCAGTCGGGACTGCAACTTCCTGTCGCCTGCCAATTGGGACTGCAACTTCCTATCACATTTGGACGTGAGCTATTATTCTTCTAGAATAAAATTTCTACTGCTGGAATCTCATTTGAGACCATCACCTTCCCCATTTCTCAAAAGTTATAATAGATTTCTTTCTTCCTTATGGACAACGATGAAGGGCTTATATGGATCATTCCATTATTTAGTTTTCCAGTTGTGCATAGAATCTTTATGTGTGGATGCTATGAGAAATTGACAAGAAATATCTCATAGTTGAGATACATTTTTCACTATCATGAGAATGGAATAACCAATGATCAGTTTAATCCCCAAATTTATCTTATGTTGTAACCATAATCTGTTCCACAGTTTATGTGAGCTATTTAGCTGCAGGTCAAATATAGACCATGTCATTTTTTTCCATTATCACCACCTTCAGTTATATATAGCAGCCCAGGTAGAGAGTCTGGGGGATAAGACTTTGATCAGAAATATAGTACCGTGTATGATTGAAACAGTTTAAGAGAACCATTTGAATTTCATCACTCAGCAAACTGAGGAGGAAGGGCCCACTCTAAAGAATGCTGGTGATTTCAGTAGCTTACATTTGGTTTGTTTGAGTTTGTTAATAGAATAAGATTTTCCTACATTTCAATAATTAGTTTTCATAAATAGTTTTGCAGGCAGATTAATATCATAGCTGGGTAAGAAAGATTATCATGTTCTCATTACAGATTATTAATAATGACCAGCATATTCTGAATTTGCTATCATATTAAGAGACAAATCAATATAGCAGTATCAGATTCATATTAGTAAACTATTATATTAGATTAGTTATATGCCTGGTATTGGAATTATTTCCTCTAGATTAGTTGAATTTGTGAATTACTACATTTGTTATTATTGTTATTTCTTAAATGTTTATTTCTATTTTTGCTGTTCCTGTCGCCAGGAAGTGACAGTTCCTGTCGCCAGAATTATTTTAGTTTGCTACAAATTTATTCTTGTGTGTTCTAGATGCATTCATAATCCCTCATCTCATAATCGACATCCCTTGATGGCATACTGCTCGGACACCTTTCACAAGCTTACGCTCTCGGATTGACACGTATAGACCAGCCGAACTTCATCATTAAATTATTAATTCTTTTGTTATTATTTTCCCCAGTGTTGGCCTATCACCTTCTATCTTCAAGATGCATCTCTTTGATGAAGTGGTTAAGACTGTCAAGCTCCCTCTATTGGAGCATCTCTTTGTTGATGGAAAAGTATTGGCATGAAACAATGTCCTCTTTGTGGATCAACAATTGGCCTTCTCTCATGAGAATCATAAACCTGTCCCTGAAAATCTCTAAGGCAGTAGCAACCTGTGACATGATGTGAAAGTAGGTGAGTTTACATCCAAACTCAGTAAGTTGTCTCCTTCTCTTCTGAAATATCTCACTATTCCACTCTTTCCATAAAAACCAAGGAATTTCACAAGTAAGAGCAGACCAAAAAGAATTCATCTTTAAATCAAAAGACTCAACATAACCAGCAAGAATTTCAGACCATGACAAGCCAGGTTTGCAATTCCAATCAATAGGAGACCCAAGGAAGATAGACCATATATACCGGGCATAGGCACAATTAAAAAATAAATGCTCATAAGACTCATGAATAGAACAGAAATCATACCAGATAGGCTCTCCTAGATCATGGGGCAGGGTGTTACCCACAGCAAGCTTCTTTAAGAGCAGAAGCCATCTAAAAAAGGATTTCTTAGGTTCACAAGGGGAGTGCCAGAAAAAGTTAAAAAAGATTTTCCATTTAGAGACCGGGATATCCAACCCCTAGCCAAGGTTCACCCTCTCAAAAATATCACCTTTATCTTTCAGCATATCACAGATATGCTTAGTAGATATCTTATGGAACTCACTACCATCCTTCCATTTGACCCATTGCATGAATTATCTAGTGGTCATACATTTGCCAGGAAAAAAGGACCCATAGCCTTAAATAAAATGGAATATGTCTTTTTCTGTGAGCTAGGGATATGGTATTTGTTGGATAGCTCCTCCCAATCACCTAGCTGATTGTCAATCAAAACATCCTGCACAGTAGAGATACCATATTTCGCCCAATTTTTAGCCGAGTGGCTTTGAGTCAAAGCCAAGGGCTTGTTGTTTGCCTCCACCCCCCACCAAATTGTTCTATCTACCACAGAGCATGTAGGAGGACCACCACTGGCACCCCTGAATAAGAGAAGATCCCTAACCTGAACCCAAGCTTTCCATATGGACTGAAACACCTTGAAACCAAAAACAGATAAATTCATGGTCCCCATTAACTTGTTCCAGAGAGGCACATCTTTCCATCCTTTACCTTTCTTAATATCTGATCTATTGATATTATTTCTGATCAATACCTTCCACGGTTCATCACCTAGCACTACTTGTGTAACCCATTTGGAGGCCAGAGCCATACCTTGATCTTTCAAATCTATTATGCCCAAGCCCCCTTTATTTTTTGGCATACAACACCACTTCCATTTAACACAGTGCCTCTTCTTGTTGCCAAGACCGTCAGACCAAAGAAAGTCTCTCATAATTCTCTCAATCTGCCCAGTTTGATAGTTAGAGAATAGCCATGCCGATGAAAAATATATGTAATTTAAACACATTTCAAATTTAGGCACTATATTAAATACTGGACTTCAATATATTTTTCCTTTCAAAATAACCTTCACAAGGAAAATTCAAACAACAAGAAATACACTTGCTTTGTTTGAGATGGTTTTTCAATATTTTAGAAGCCTTTGAATAAATATTTTATTATTTGAGCACTTTCTCAATACAATAATAACATAAAATAGATAGCAATATATTTACATCTTTCTTACCTTTTTTTCTCAAATGACTTTTCCTTGCTGCCTCACGATTCTGAGCAATCCTACATAGTGTATGTGTATACCAAAATAAATATTTGTTATATAATCTTAGATTTATTGGGATATTGTGTAAATAAATGTAAATCACAAGAAGTGATCTTTCGCATAATGACTTCATGATCCCCATATTTGTTATTTGGCCAATCTCCAAAACTGTCACATTTATAGTTATTCATTTCAATGATCATACCTTAATCATATGCAAGAAGATATTTTGTTTGCAACTTGTTGCCACTAAGATCTACACCTACTATGTCAGTTTCATAAAACTAATGATCTTGTGAAATATGCAAAGACTTTCAAGTGTGTGGGTGTACTTATAGTGAAAGTCAATCTCCAAATTATGGGTCTGCTTCCCTGTATGATCACCTAAACTATCTTCTTGAATGAGGAAAAGGAATAAGAATGAAAGACTTGAAATTTAAACCTAAATCTAAAAGGTGATCCACTAAACATTTTTTATTTTTAGGAACCTTAACAACAAATTATGCTCACAATGAATCTTTGAATAAATTTTAGGTTTCACAAATCACATGCAATAATCAGATTCTACGAAGACCAAGTTTTTCAATAATTATCAAGAGGGAAAGAAACATTTGCACAAATCAATAAACTGAAATCACAACACACAACCCATAACTTGATAACACACTATAGGATTTGAGCGATACAAATCCACAAAACCCAAAGATCACCTGCATACAAAAACCTGTTACAAGGAAGTAGAGACAAGAAGAGGGCAAGGGTTTGACTCCAAAAATATGAAGAAGAAAATATCCTCAAATAATGAATAGATTAAATGTACAATGGATCATTCTTATAAAGGAGATCAAAATTCTTGAAAGGAAAACCCTAGTGCATGTAATAATTAGTTAAAATATTACAAGACTAATGCATGCAAGTTTATATTTAAAACAACTAGTGCATGAGTTTAAAACAACTAGTGCATGTGTGTTTAAATATAAACAACTAAAGAAAAAGAGTTGACATCTTAAGAAGGGAGTAAAGATTAATTAACATAATTAATACTTTACTCTAACACCCCCCCTTAAGATGAGCAACAATGCAGCTACAAACAATGCAAGAAGAAAGCAAAGGAAACTACAGTGCTACAAGCAAAAAAATGGGTCCCAGCAACATGGCCTGATGAAGTACCCAAGTACAAAAGAGAGTCTCTATAAAGTGGAGAAATAGATAAAACCACATGGGAAAAACTATACTCCAAAAAGAGACAAAAACTAATCTGAAGGACTGAAGAAGCCTCCAAAACTAGGAATGTTCCAAAAAATAGGAACCAAAATGAACATGTAGAACATCACTGAAGCAAGAATATGCAAACTTTGTTAAGAAGTAACTGTTGATCTGAAGATCCTCCACTGAAATAGAGCATGACCAGGTAGAGAAGACTGTAATCTGTATGAGTGCCCTCAAATGACACTACTCGAATCAGGAGGCAAACAAAGGCAAACAACTGAACTCAAAGATACAAATGGTATAAAACACCAAAGCCTGAAGAGTTGATCAATCAAAGATGGAAGAGTGCCTCTAAAAATAGGAAAGAAAGAGTGTCTATATGGTAAATGATCCATCTCACTGAAATGCATAGGTACCCAACCACTACAGCCACCTAGTACATAGGAAAAAATATTGAGTACATAGCTCACACTATCGAACCAAAGAAGCAAAATAACGATCAGTAGAAACCCCCCCATAATGTTGACAAGGGCGAGGTGATAGGTACATTGAAAATAGTGCCAATAAGAACTGCATTGTGAAGAACCAAGAACATCGAAGGTGCAGTGAAAGTACAAACACAAAGAAAGATAACCTGAGGCTAATGTTGTGGAAGGAACACTCACTTAACAAAGGTAGATGGCAAACAATGGCAAACATCAAACCCCCCATGGCACTTTATAATGGAGTGCAAGTACAAATAGCACAAACATGTTCAAGATTCCAAGCATGCAATAAAATGGCACTTTATCTCAGTGCATGTGCATAAAAGAATGCTACAAAAGTGAATTATACATTGTTCAAAGAAGAGCGAAGGCTGCGGAAACAAAAGAACAACCTAAGAAGAGCCATCCCCTAAAGGGAAGAGATCCCAGGACCTGTAACATCCAAGATATCCACCATAGTGTAGAAATGCAAAAAACTAAATAAAATATACCTGGAGTAGAATATGGAAAAATGACTCACAGAACTAGAAATCTCTCAGAACAAGCTTTCCAACGATATCTCGCTTTCCCAAAACGGAGTCTAGATGTGCAAGATAGAGCTTTGGAGTGAAAAACTAAACATCTAGATTTGAGATTAAAAAACACCATCAAAAAAAAAAAAAAAGAAATTCAAACCTCCATATCTAGATAGAACTCGGAACCAGCTTTTTGATGATATCTTGTTTGCCCAATTTCGACACCGTATGCTCAAGTTATGAGCAAAATACCAACTGTTGCGCTAGAGGTCCCAAAAATGGTGCATAAGGTGATTATGCATGCTGACATCATCAAATGATAGGCTTAAATTACAGCCAAATGGTTGTCACCATCCAAAAAAAAAATTCAAAATCACTTGCGCCCCTTGAGATCCATGCCAGGTCTTTCAATTTTTTGCCTCAATTTGGATGCCCATTTTTTAGTCTTGATTTATGTGCCAGACAGTAAAATTGTTGCCTCATTTTGCATGTCAATCCGTGCAAATTCTGCCTCAAGAAGCATGCCAAGCATCTGGTCCCAAAAAAACCTCAAAATGCAAAGTTGTCCAAATTAGATGTGCCTTATATCAAAATAGGGGTTTTTGGGGCACTGCAAGCTCAACAGTGAGGTCTGTTTGAGCTCAAAGTGCACCAAAATTTAGGGACCCCCTAATTTCAATTAAAAAAAAAAGGTCTAACCTAAAATAGATGAATTTTTAATCTCTGAATCCTTCAAATGTGAACAAGCTGTAGCAGATTAGGCTCTGATACCATGTAGGATTTGAGCAATATAAATCCACAAAACCCAAAGATCAACTACATACAAAAACCTGTTACAAGGAAGTAGAGACAAGAAGAGGGCAAGGGTTTGACTCAAAAATATGAAGAAGAAAATATCCTCAAATAATGAATAAATTAAATGTACAATGGATCATCATTATAAAGGAGATCGAAAGCCTTGAAAGGCAAACCCTAGTGCATGTAATAATTAGTTAAATTATTACAAGACTAATGCATGCAAGTTTATGTTTAAAACAACTAGTGCATGAGTTTAAAACAACTAGTGCATGTGTGTTTAAATATAAACAACTAAAGCAAAAGAGTTGACATCTTAAGAAGGGAGTAAAGATTAATTAACATAATTAATACTTTACTCTAAAATGCACTTTTGAGAAAGAAAACTCATCCTTTATTCTAAATCCAAAGGAGTAAGCTATTATAGAAGCTAAAACATCCTGAGCTCTGGTACAAAACTCGAACCTAGAAGAACTCTACCACAAGATATAGATAGGTTCGGGAAAGAAAGAACCCCAAAAAAGAAACAAAGCCTAGAGTTTATAAGAGATTCAAGCTCCAAAAAATAAAAAGCTAATTGAACTCTGAACTGCACCCCTATAAGATGTCAAAAACATAACCCAAACTTGAACGCAAGCAAAAATCATGCATAAAATGAGGCAAAACTGAAAGAATCTACATAAGAATGTCTTCAAAACCTCCTCCATCCATGTGTGCATCATGAAGAACCCCTAATTTCCGTAGAATTACTCATAACTATCATATGAAGCCCCTCTCCATGTAAGAAAATGGAAATCTCCTCCTCTACCTAAAATAGAACTTCAGAAAAAGACCCCCTCTACATGCAAACTGAAAGTTCCCTCCTCTAAACTCCACTTGCACTTCACTTAAGAGTTCACACTCTTTTATATTGCATTTGAAATATAATATTAATTAAAAATGGTTTATAATCAACACCATTTAATTAATATTATTTACATTATTGATATTCAAAAAAAAAATCCTTAAACAAAAATGATATTTATATTTTTATCTTTTTCGAATGTTTATTAAATAATACAAAGAAACTCCTTATTAAATATAAATAAAAAATTCATATTTGCTAAGTAATGCATTTATATCATCTAATAAACATAAGTAAAAGATAAATTAATAAAAATCATTTTATTTTAAGGATTATTTTTCCCACGGGCACATTTATAATCCCACAAAAAATCACTTAAGGAAAAATGCCTTTTGGTCATTTGACTTATTAGGGCAAGAAAACCCTAATTTCCTTTCCCAATTTTATTTGTGTTTTATGCTTCTAAAACTTCTCAATGTGTGTGTCGACATTAGCTAGGTTTTGAATGAAGAAAGTGAAAGCTTTGAAGCTCTTTGTACATTCTTTTGCAGATCAAATGGCTATTTCCACATGTGGGTTCTCTACTACAGTGATCATATTCTTGAGGATTCCATCTTCATTACAAATACTGATGATTTCCTTTGCATGCTTTTCATAAAAATGTGGCTAAATATTTGTAGATTGGTGCATTTGTTGAAAGAAATATCAAAAGGTTGTTTATGATAAAGCTCCTTTCATCTAATAGGTCATGACCTTCATTTCTTATTTCATTTGTTGATTATGTATTCCTTTTACACTCTATCTATTTCATTTATTGATTATGTATTCCTTTTACACTCTATGTATTTCATTTGTTGACTATGTATTCCTTTTACACTCTATGTATTTCATTTGAGGGATTTATATTTCTATTTATGGCCATGTTTTTAGAGGATAGGGTTTGAAGCTTTTTGGTAGCTTATACTGTGTAGACCATCATGGTAAAATCTTGTACTCCCATTCTCTATTTTGGAAATCTTTAAATCTTATTTTTTGGGTTTGTACTATATGCTCTTTGTCAATGATAGGAGTATCATTATAAATCTAAAAATTAATTGCATTCTAGATTTTAATGAAAGGGAGGATGGGGAGAGGGGCCAAAGGAACACCCTAACCAGATCCACATTACAGAACAACATGCGGAAGCAACAACACAACCAATGAGAGACAGAATGTAGGATCACTTTCATATATTATCTTCAAATTGATTCATACATGTCAGGTTGTAAGGCCTTCCCGGTTTAGGCCAGATATTACAATCAAGTACAAAAGTCCTCAAATATGCGAGGATTTGCGAACAATCTCTAATCTACTATCTTTTATGTCCTATCCAAAACTGACTCCTAAACTCTAACCAAATAACTAAATTTATACAAGAGGCTACCGAGCCAAGTCGGCCTTCAGATCCACAATCAATGAAAGGGATGACCACACACTTTCCAATGATGGATACAACATTAAATTTGTGACCCAAAATAACTGCACAAGTCAGCCTCAATAGAAATCCAAAATAAACAACTCGGCAAGCAAGGAAACTAAGCGCCAGACAAGCATTGTCGAGCACCAGGGAAATAACCAAGTGCCAGAGAGATAACCGACCAACTCGGTCAACAAAGGAAATCGAGCAACACCAAACCAACTTGGTCAAAGCAGGAACCGAGCAACATAGACAAACTTCAAATATGTTTTTGGTGACACAGGATTGCTAAGGACCCGAGATGCTCCTGCATTAGACACTTGGGGTTATTTGAAAAATGATTCTTCGAATCATTCAGTAGGTATGATCTGAGCTACATCCAACTTAGTTTGTAAAATCCATGAACAGTCTTCAATCGGTCTATTCTTCCACTTTACTAGATATTCCATATATTGTTTTCCTCTTGTACGTCTGCCAATTCTTTGCTCCAAAATCTTTTCAACTTCTTCCATCTATTTTCTAGGATAATCATTCTGCACTGTCATTTCTTCATCTGACTCATGATACTCATACAAATCAACAATGTTGAAAATAGGTGATATGTCTATGTCATTAGATAACTCAATCTCATATGCATTTCCACTGTCAAATTTCTTCAAAATCTTGCAAGGTCCAAACTTCTTCATTTTCAGCTTCCCATATGTTCCAACAGGAAATCTGCCTTTTTTCAAATGAACCATCACTTCATCACCAACATCAAAAGTCTTATGTCTCCTTGATCTATCGGCTCTGTCTTTGTATTTCTGATTACTTCTTTTTAGCTTGTATTTCACATCTTCATGCGATGTCTTCATGTACCCAAAAATGGTCACCTAGACTTTGGGCCCCATTTATTTGATTTATTTATCTCTAAATCAGTTTTATCAATAATCAATATTTTTCAACACTATCAATTTCCTTGATCAAATCCTATTTCATCATTTTTGATTATTCCTTGGGCTAACCATTTTATCCTAAGTTTTTATTTACTTAAAAGGAACATTTCCTCCCCTTTTTATTAAATAAAAGCCCCCACTTTTCCTCTTATCCTAAGGTGCACAAATAAAACATCATTCTTATTTTATAAAAAGAGAAAAAGTACTTTTTGTCTCATATGGACACTAAAGTCAACTTTTATTTTCCTATTGGAGGATATTTGTGCACAAGGATCAAGCTTCTATTTTTCTCCACCGTTGATTAAGTCTTTTGCCTCTTAATCTCAATGGTCCATTTCACCTCATTTCTATAAAAGGAGAGCTCTCTCCTTCATTTTGAGGATCATGTTTTATGCTATTGTTATGCTGCAGGTTTCCTAGGTCATTTGGAGCTTTCTTTGAAGACACTCTTGCATCTAAGCTTTGAAGATCATTGTTGCATTCCATAGTTGCATATTTCCTTTCTTAGTTTGCATATCATGGCATTTTAGAGTAATTCTCCTTTTATGCAATAGATTTAGTTCACATAGCTTAATTAGGAGCTTGTAATTCATTGCAATTTCCTTTCATAGATTAGTTTGCATTGTCATTTGATAGATTAATTTTGCACTCATACTAGTTTCATTTGCATCTTGCACATTTGATTCATTTTGGGGATTTTGGCACTTTTGCCCTAGTCTTCAATTTTATGAATCTCTCATTGTGTGGTTGACTAGCAAGGTCACAAGTTTGTAGCTCTAGCTGAGGGCAATTTTATCACAGTGTTTTGTAACTCCATGCATAGAGAGTTATGAGTCGCTTTGTGAGGCCTCATTGTTGAGCAACCTTGCATGTAATGATTCATAGGAGTGTGGTCACATTTTCACCATACATTTCTGGCGCCCACCGTGGGGCCGAGTAGATAGACTTTGTCTTTTAGATTTGTTGCATTTTTGTGATTTTTCAGATTAATTTGCCCATATTTTGCATTCTCTATTTTCTGTCTTAGAATATTGCGCGACACTTCTCAGGATTATCGTGTGATAATTCTCAGTATACATGTGTGACACTTCGAGCAGAAGAAGAATCGCCTGTCTGTATTCTAGTATGTCGCCTGGTATCGTACGAAGTATCGCCAGACTATTCTACAGAGTATCACCCAGACTGATAAGTATCACCCAGGTACAAGAAACTATGTCGCATGATTCTGGTGAAGTCTAAGGTGTATCACCTGATCTGACAGAGATCTATATTTTAAGTTTTATCATCTAAATTCGATCACATTTAGTTTGCTAGTTTACTTTATTATATTTAGATAGATCTAACCTGCATTTCTTAGCTTAGATTAATCAATTTTTTGCATTACTTTCATTTAGATTTTGGATTTTCCTAACCTGTTGTTGGTCTAACATGTTGTTTTGTAGGTGCTCTTGCTTGAAGGAAATTGCCATAGTGCATGCTAAAAGGGCTACTAACTATTTTTGCAGGGCTGCCCAAAAGCATAAAAAAAAAAATAAAAAAAAAAATATCAAGTGCTTGTGTTTTATTTCATTTCAAGTGTGGCAATTACTAGTTGTTCATTTTCATAGGAATATTAATATCTCATGGAAGGGATTTTGAGGTGGTAAGAGGAGTATGCTCTTCACCCTTGTGATGAACCAGAAAATCTTGACCCATCTTGGAATTTTGGAAGCAAGAGGGTAATTGAATTTGCTTGGTGTGTTTGGGAGAAGTTCTTGAGATAGGGGAGTATGCTCTTCACCCTTGTGGTGAACCAAAAACCTTGAACCTCAAGAGTTAATCCACTCTTTGTTTAGTATAGGAATCCTTTAGCGGGCCTGCTCTTGAGCAATCAAGAGGAGCGACCCAAGTGGGGACAAGCCTTTTACTGGCTATTCTGACTCACTATAATCTCAAGGCTACCTCAGACACTAAAATCCTTGGTAGACATAACACTTGTCTTTGCTTAATGTGAGTAGCTCATGGGATTGCAACCATGGGGAAAGCATTGAGCAAGAATGCTTAAGGTACTCTTGAGGCCGCGAGGTCCTAGTCCTTTATGAGGAGCAAGAGGGGTGTTATGAATGGAAGCTCTTACTAAGAACCTTAGGTTAGAAGCCACCTTTATTTAGTCGCTTATCTTCTTAGTGCAAGGATTGATCCAAGTGGACTAACTTGGATCACCCCAAGATACTCACCATATGTGTTCCTTTGGTTGTGTTATTTGACACTTCCACGACAAAGCCAATATCTCTTGTGGGGAACCACTTGGTGTGAGGTGAGGGAACATCAAGTTGTGGGCTAAGTTGATGAGTAATGAGCCTTGTCTTGTAGGTAGACATTGCTTGAAGTGTTTTTGAATATGCTAAACTAGTGTAAATGTTCTCAACATACAAACAATCGGTAGCTTCCATAGGGTGCAATTTTACTTTTTGATATCACAAAGTGTTTGTCTTGGCAAGGTTGCTTTTGCCCTTGTTTCAAGTGTTTGAAGATATGTTTGATCCCCTACTATTTGCAAACCTATCCAAATGTTATTAAATTTGTGATTGAAATCAAATATTTTCACCCTAATATTCATAAAATCCAAAATCAAACCTTAAAACTTGAAATTTCGCACACATTGGATCAAAAACTACATCAGCATCACCTGCTTAAGAGAGAAATATTGTACGATAGTTCGCACTAGACAATGTCTCCTAACAGTTATTAGGTCTGTCACCTGTCAGTTTTGAGGTCTATCACCTGGCATCGTGCGAAGTATTGCCCGGTCTTAGGTATATCGCCTGGTTTGCCTGGAGTCTATCGCCTGAGAATTTTTAGCAGTATTCTTAGTTTCAGTCATTAAGTTGCTTTTAGTATGACCTGACCTTTGAGTAGGATATCTGATCTTGCTATTAGAGACCTATTTTGACTGCAAATTTCTGATTTTAGCCTTCTAGGGATCATTTCAATTGATTTATAAGGTTACCTTGAAAATAATTTGTCGAGTCAGAAATATATTCCTAGTGAAGAGTTTGTCTTTAGAATTGTTGATTACACCCTTGGAGAATTCTGATCCTGCTATTGTCCAAATCATTTTCATATATCTCAATTTTGATTTGAGTTTTGGCTAAGTCCAACCTCCTGATTCAAAAGTGCAAGGGTATTCACCCTTTGATTTGAAGCACCTCTTTGACAATGTTGGTGATGCCTTTTATTTTCTATCTTTTCATTTTCTCTTTGGACGATAGAGAATCTCAATTATCCTAGGTTGGAATTGACACTTTGAGAGATTGACCCATCACTTAGAATCTCTTTCTTTCATGTCAGTTACTACAAGATATCAAGTGAATCAAGGGAAAAGACACCCAGTTATCTTTAATCAGTTACCACCAGTTAGAACACGTCAACAACGTAAGGAAAAGGAACCCCTCTTTGATCAGTCCCCTAGGAGTCAACTAGAGGTTGAGGCTAATCCTTGTGAGGAAGGTACACCTAAGGCACACTACTCATCAGGCACAAACATGAGTTTCTCAAATATTAAGAATTCTAGAGAAGATATCAACCGCAATCTTCAAAACATGTTTTCAAGTTTCAAACATAATGATGATGATGAACTCAGATATAGTCCACCAAGGTCACCTCATGATAAATCAAGATATTGGGATCCTCAACAAAGAGCAGAAAGACACCATAGGCGTAGTTCTTCAGAGTCAGGATCCCCTCAACATATTGATCACAATAATAATTCAGAATACCATGTCAATGCGGCCAACTTATTCAATGCATCAGGGCCTTCATCTCCAACTAAGGAAAATTCTTGGCATACTAATGCTAGATTGAGGGCTATTGAAAAGGCTAATCAAGATTATAGAGATGAACAAGCCGCGAAATAGGAAAAACTTAGGAGATTGGAAGAGGAAGAGAAAGTCTTGTTAGAAATAAAGAAAAGAGCATTGCAAGAAGAAGCGGATAGGTTGTATGCGCAACAAATTCAAAGACAATTTGATGGAAGATGGACTAATAGTGGAACCAATTCCCCACCATCAAGACCCTCTCAAAGTCCTAAGACTAGAAGGAGGTCTAGGACACCCTCAAGATCACCAAGTCCAAGAGGAAGAAGAGTTTCAAGAGTTGATCACAATAGGAGAAATTCACCTCCTAAACTTTCTAGACAACCCTCCCAAAGAGCGCATCATACTTCACAACATGGGGGGAGGTATGTTAATTTGGAAACCTTAGACTTCATGGCTATTCAACAAGAACCTTCATTTCAAGCCTACATTGAAAGGTATGTGGAACAAAATAAAGATCAATTCTTAGAAAGTCTAATTAATAAGGGTGCAAGAGTTCCCTTTGATTTTGATGTGGATAGAAAGGTAAAGAAGCAAGACCCATCCACAAATGAAGTGATCAAACAATTGCAAAGAGATGTGGACAACATGAGAGCTCCCAAAAGTACTTTCAACTTAGATTCTATTTGTCCCAATCCTATTGACAAGAGTGTTGTAATGGTTGATTTTCCTAAGAAGGTGGAGTTTCCCACCTATGACAAATATGATGGCATTGGTGACCCCCATGATCATGTAAGGCAATTTTACATCATGAGCTTCTCTTTCCACCATGAGGATTCATAATTAATGAGATTATTCCCTAGAAGCCTCAAGGGGCAAGCAATGGAGTGGTTCACTAACCTTACTCCCCCAATCAAGACATTTAAGGAACTTGTGGAAAGATTTGTACAACATTTTGCCTATAATTTAACATGATCTATCACAATGCTTGATTTGTGTAAACTGAAACAAAATCAAGGAGAGTCATTTGTTGCATTCTTGCAAAGGTGGAGACGTTTATGCACAAAGTACCCAAGGAAAATTCCAGAAGAGGAGAGAATTGACATTATTGTGAGCAATTTGGTTCCAGAGTTAAGATATGAAGTTAGAAAGATTCCTTTCAACTCTTTTGACACTATGGTTGAGGTGGCATGTCGCATTGAAGATGTTTTAAAAGAACAAGGAATTTTGGCAAAATCAACAAATAATACCAATGGCCAAAACAACAATAGTGGAAATAAGGACAAAAAGAACAATTATTGGAACAAGAATAAACAAGTGGTTAATGATGGTGTTGTTGATGCACCTCAACCTAAAAGTGAAGTCCTTAATCTTTCCAAGGCAGTACAAGCCATGAAACTTCAAATGTCTTCAGAGCAACAAGATGGCAGACCAAAGAATCAAGGAAAGCCTAAGACTGAGAAGAGGCAATTCACAAAGTTGGGAGATTCTTATGCTAACATTTTCAAAACTCTTATTGCTCATAATTTAGTACAACCTCAAGACCCTTTGAAATTCTGCATTCCAAATCCAAAACCATATTGGTGGAATGAGAAGGCGTATTGTGTGTATCACAATGGAATTGGGCATGATATAGAGAACTGTTTCAAAATCAAACATCTTGTCCAAGACCTCATTGAGAATGGTAGATTGCAAGTGGATGGTTTAACCTCAAATTCTGATCACAAGGCTTTTAAAGAACCCTTGCCAAAGTATGAGAAAGGAGAAGGTTCCAACAACAATAATAAGAATGGCAAGGTAACAATCAACTATACATACACTAAAGCTGATAATGTGATCAACATGCTTGAGGTGGTTGAAGAAAATGTCAATATGATGAGGGGAAAGGATTCTTATTATTATGATGATGATTCAAAGAAAATGCCTAATGAAGGACCCATAGTTGTGTTGAGAGGACCTAACTCACGTAGGGAGTCTCAGTCTCTTCATGTTGTCACTAGGAGTCAAGTTAGTCAACCTCCTATTGTCATTAGAGGTCCTAATTCCAGCAAGCCTAGACAGTCTTCATCTATGCAAACTCCCTCTAAATTTGTTGGTGGCCCCAAGCTTAATTACAACCTTGTTGATCAACTTCAACGCACGCTAGCTCAGATTTCTATATTTGAACTTTTGGAATTGTCCCCAAGGCATAAGCGTGTCCTTGAGGATGCTTTGCAAGTGGCTAGTGTCCCTAACAACTTAGATGTTGATCAATTCCAGAATATGGTCAACCATTTGGCTAGCCCTCATTACCTCACTTTCTCAGAAGAAGATGACAAATCCATCAGTCACCCACATAACTTGGCCTTACACATAGAGGTCATGATTCATAAAACCTGTGTCAGACACATATTGATAGATGGGGGTGCGTGGCTAAATATTTGTACTATGAGTTTGTTGAAGGCTCTAGGATATTCTAAAGAAGTCATTAATACAAGGAAAAAGATCATAATCAAGGCATATGATGAAGCAGAAAGAAGTTCCAAGGGATTGGTCATTTTGCCTATTCGCATTGGTCCAGTAGAAAAGGATATTTTATTTCAAATTGTTGATGTAGGACCTTTAGCCTACAACATTTTGCTAGGTAGGCCATGGATTCATGAAATGTAAGCAGTCCCATCAACATATCACCAGTGTGTTAAGTTTCCTCATAATGGTGTAGAAATTTGCATACCAGGAGATAGTACTTTGTCATTTAATAATATTTCTGCTAGGTCACATATACCTTTGAATAGGGAAGCTGACAGCTCTAGTGTTTCACTTGAGCAATGCAAGGAGAAGTTTAAAACCATAGATCTTGGAATGGGAGATTATAAAATTGATTCTTTTACAAAATTGTCGATCTCTCCTAGTTCCTATGGGAAACCATCACCAGATATGAAACCTTCATCATCTGCAATGACATTATTTGGAAAGTTTGTTGAGTCTTCAGTTCCCATCCAGGAAGAGAAAGAGGAAGTTGCCATAAGAGACTGGATCTATCATGAGGAAAAGTACCAACACAATGAAAATTTTTCTCCTTCACCTAAAGTTTATGGGAGGGGGTACACGTTAGTGAAAAACATGGGATATTCAGGACATGGTCCCCTTAGCCATAGATTGGATGCCAGGTCTGAGCCATTGGACCATGCTCTATTTGCACGATGAAATAAATTCTTAGTGGGTTTAGGTTTTGAAAGTGATAAACTAAAGAGTATTGTTGTCCTAGCTGCGACGGACAGTGATTTTGATTCATAATACACACCTAAATTTTCTAACCAACAAGACATGACAGAAGATTGGGTGCCTTCAATTGATCACCTTTGGGGAGAATTTCAAAATTTGACAACTGATAGTCCTCCTATCCTAGCTACGATGGATAGCGACTATAAGAATGCTAGATTAGCCATGGAAAGTGTCATCTCCCCAGCTGTGATAGGTGATAATGATTCAAATACTTTTGTGGTTCAACAAATTCCTAAAGAAGGGGAGATTCTTCAAAATTGTGAGGCTTCTACATCACAAGGCCCAAATGTTGAAAATTCAGAAACAGATTCACATGAATTTGAATGGGATTCACTTTTAGATGCAACCATAGACTTGGATGTTGATGTTATTCAAGCCTATAATGCCCAACCCGACGTAGTTGATGAGCCTAGTGTAGGGCTAGAGGACTGGACTCCTCGAATCGCCTTAGTGGACGATACTTCATTAGGAAGGACAAACCCCGATTCAGGTACTTTAGAAGGGAACTTGATAAATCCTGAATATATGGTCACCAGAAATGACATCCACAACATTCATAATATTGAACCAGTCATAGACCTACCTATTGTCAACCACCATTTGATTGATTGGTCTCAAATTTCACAAGAGCCACAACTATTGACTTTTCAGAATGACTATGAGATCGTATGTTACCTTAATGCCATTGAGCCAGTAGTGTCTTCCACTAGTGAGCCGACTACGAGTATGATTGAGCCTGATATTAAGTACCTCAGTCTCAAAATAAAAGAATAAAAGAAAAAGAATAGGTGTTCTGATGGTGAAAACCACTTTGTGGCAGTGTTAGAACCAAAAATAGTAAAAAGAAAAGACGTATTCGAGGGTGAAAACCTCTTTGAGGCGCCTAAGAATGAGGTACTTAATAACTTGCCCAGTTATTTTCAGGACAGATCCTCGGTGTTGATTGAACCAAAAAAGCCAGTAAATTTGAACATAGAAGAAACTCCTCAGATAGTTCATCTTGCTCAGTCTTTATCAAATGAAGAAACAAAGACAAATACACAATTCCTACAAAAGAAAAAAAATTAATTTTGCATGGACGTATTCAGACATGCCAGGGCTTGACACAAATCTTATAATGCATCACCTATCCATAGCTCCAAGGGTCAAACCAGTGAAACAGAGACTTAGAAAAATGCATCCACATGTAGCTCTCCTTGTCAAAGTAGAATTAGAAAAACTTTTGAGAGCTAGATTTATCAGAGCCATAGATTACGTAGAATGGATCTCAAACATAGTACCAGTTTCCAAACATGATGGGTCCATTCATGTATGCATAGATTTTAGAGATTTAAACAAGGCATGCCCAAAGGATGATTTTCCACTTCCAAATATTGATATGATAGTGGACATGACAGCAGGTTATGAAATATACTCTCTAATGGATGGATTTAGTGGATATAATCAGATTAAGATAGCACCCAAAGATCAAGAGAAAACAACATTCACTTGCGCATGGGGAACCTATTGTTGGAATGTAATGCCATTTGGACTAAAGAATGTGGGGGCTACCTATCAACAAGCTATGACAACTATATTTCATGACATGATGCATAAGAACATGGAAGATTATGTGGATGATACCTTGGCAAAATCAAGAAAAAGGGATACACACCTTGAAGATTTGGAAGTGATTCTAGATCGAATGGAATAGTTTCAACTTAGGCTAAATTTGAAAAAGTGTGCATTTGGTGTCACCTCAGGCAAACTTTTAGGATTTATCATTTTAGCAAAAGGCATAGAGGCTGATCCCAAAAAATTCCAAGCAATTCTAGATATGCCACCTCAAAATATCAGTCAAATGAGAAGTCTTCAAGGATGACTCCAATCTATACGGAGGTTTATTTCACAACTTGCAGATAGAGCACAACCTTTTAATAAGACATTGCATAAGGGTGTTTCTTGTGTTTGGAATGAGGATTGTCAAAAGAGCCTAGATCAAATCAAACAATATTTGGCTAATCCTCCAATTCTAATGCCTCCTATTCTAGGGAAACTGTTGCTCCTATACATTTTAGCTACAGACACTTCCTTGGGGGCATTGTTGGCTCAGTTGGATGAAAATGGAAAAGAGAGGGCCATATACTATATAAGTCGTACTCTTGTGTCATATGAGGTCAATTACAATAACATTGAGAAAGCTTGTCTTGATGTGGTGTTTGGTTCCCAAAAGTTGTGACATTACATGCTAGCTCATACTACACACTTAATTGCTAAGATTGATCCTCTAAAATATTTGCTTAGTAAGGCTGCTCTCATAGGAAGGCTCGCTAAGTGGATGATGATATTATTAGAATTTGACATAGAGTACATTGAAAGAAAGGCCATAAAGGGGCAGGCTATTTTAGACCAACTTGTTGATTTTCCAGTTAAGGATAGCATGCCTATACAAGTTGAATTTCCTGATGAACATATATTACATGTCACATCTTGCACCTGGAAAATGTTCTTTGATGGCTCTAATATGCAAAATGGGTCAGGTGTAAGGATATTGTTTGTTTCTCCACATGGATAGACTATACCAAAGTCTTACAAATTACTCTTTCCATGTACAAACAACATAGCAAAATATGAAGCATTAACAAATGGATTAAAGATGGCTATAGAATGGAATATCACTGAGTTGCATGTTTTTGGGGATTCACAGTTGATAATCAATCAAGTCAATGAAGAGTATCAAACCAAAGATGACAAGTTAATACCCTATAAGAAGATGGTTGATTCTTTGAGATGCTATTTCACTTTTGTGACATTTTAGCAAATCCCTAGGATAGACAACAAGGCTAGAGATGCTATGGCTACATTAGCTTCCCTTTTGCAATTGGAGCAGCATGAGTCCCGATTTGAGTTCCTGGTGGAAGAAATGCATTACCCTATCTTTGATTCACCTGAAAGTCAAGTCATTTGTACCCTTGTCACACATGAGTCCTCCCGATATGGTGCTATCTATTCATATCTTCGTGATGGCATCATCCCTGACACTTTCAATCATTCTGAACGTAGAAATCTCATCCGCAATGCCTCTCTCCACACCCTCATTTCTGGTGATCTATATAGGAGGGGTTTTGATGGGATGCTTCTTAGGTGCTTGGAAAAGGAGGAATCCAACCAAGCGTTAGTTGACATTCATGAGGGCATTTGTGGTGGACATTCTAACAGTCTTGCCATGGCCCATCAATTGCTTAGGGTGGGGTATTACTAGCCCATAATGCAAGTAGATGCAATAGCTTTCTCTAAGTCTTGTGAGAAATGTCAAAAACATGGAAACCTGATTCATGCTCCAGGTAGGGAGCTAATTCCTTTTGTTTCTCATTGGCCATTTCAGCGCTAGGCCTTTGACCTTGTTGGGCAAATTCACCCCACCTCATCAGGTGGACATAAGTTTATCATCATAGCCACTGATTATTTCATGAAGTGGGTAGAGGCAGTACCTCTTTCTGTTGCCTCAGGCAAGACTATTTCACTCTTTATTCTAAATCACATTATTTGACAATTTGGAGTGCCTTCTGAGATCATTACTGATAATGGAGGACAATTCAAGAATAAAGACCTCAAGCATCTATGAAAAAAGTTTAAAATCAAGCAACATTGGTCCTCTATTTACTTTCCACAGGGAAATGGACAAGCAGAAGCCTCTAATAAAACCATTCTCAAGATTCTTCATAGGATAGTACACAAGAATGGTAGGGATTGGCACTTGCAAATCAATCCAGCACTATGGGCTTATAGGAAAAGTATTCGCACACCTACAGGGGCTACTCCTTTTGCCCTTACCTATGGCGCTGAAGCAGTATTTCCTTTAGAAGTAGAGATCCCTTCACTTAGAGTATCTCTCAAAGGTTTGATTACAGATGATGATTATCATGCCATGAGGTTACAGGAACTAGAACTTCTAGATGAAAAGCATAAAGCCTCCTTTGATCATATGAGAGTATATCAGAAGTGTATGTCCAAGACATTCAATAAGAAGGTTTTCCCTAGAGAGTTTCAAGTAGGTGATCTCATTTTGTGAGAGAACCCTAAAAATCAATAGAACAAAGAACAAAAGGGAAAGTTCAAACCTAATTGGCTAGGGCCATATGTCATCACTGCTGCTTTTGGTACGGGTGCTTATTTGTTATCTAATGAAGATGGAGAACCACTCCCTGAGCCCATCAACATTTTTCACCTAAAGAAGTTCTATCCTTGATGCCTGTTTTGTCTGGGGGCATCCTTTGTACATATTTATGGATCCTGATAAATACCAAAAAAAAATGATATATGATGCTGAAAAAAAATCCTAAAAAGCATAAAAAGCCCTAAACAAATACAAAAAAATAAAAAAATGCAAAAAATTCAAAAAAAATAATAGAAAAAGTGCCTTGGTGAAAACCTGGAAATAGGTGCCTTGGTAGCAAAAATACAAACAATGAAAAAAAGAGAAAAAATTGTAATAAATCCAAGTGGTGAAAATCTGGAAATAGGCACTACTTGAGGCCTTTGCAATCCTATTTATTAGCATGTGTCCTCGACACTGAGCCTTTCTCCATCATGTTGGAAATATTCAAGAATTAACCGAGTTACTGAGAGGGGAGGGGTGAATCAGTAACTCCAAATTTTCTTTCAATTACAGATGTATTAACATATAGTTCACTTTTTCCTTATGCATATAGAAAGCATGAAACTTAAAAGCATTCACAACAATGACACATAGATTTGGTTACCCAGAAACCTTCCAAAAAGAAAGTAAAACTGGGGTGGGGATGAAACCCACAAAGCTTTAGTACTGCAGTATAAAGTTGGCCGGTTAAGGCTTACAATTGATCACTTCTGATGATCTGCCCTGCTAGGAGCAATAAGGATTGCTAAACCCACCCTGTTAAAGGATTTACAAACATATAATGAAGTATGCACTCGGTAAAGAGATTTTACAAAAGACTATTAAGTCTACCCGATTAAATGATTTTAGTACTGATTCACCTGTTAGGATGAAACAGTAGATCTCTTGCTTTGCAACTGGATTGCTGATTGAGATTCGCTGATGTACTGATCACCTTCTGTGATGAATTTGTCTTTGATGTTCCTTATACTGTTGTAGCCCTTTGTAATTCGCTTATCTCTGTCTTTCTTTCTTTTTCACATTCATACTCATTTTATTACATCTTGACATTTTTACAATATTGTTTATATACAAGTCTAAACAATTAATTACAATTACAATTACAAAGTCGGCTTGACAAATAAACATAAGTGCCACTAAGTCGGCCCAAGTATGGTTACACGGTTCCTGCAAACTAACTCAGTGACTTTCTGATACTCGGCGTCCACTGCATTACTCGGCATCATCATGCACTCGGTAGAAGTGAAGGCACGGTTCATACTAACCACTCGGTAAGTTTTGAACTCGGTAAATACTGGTGACTCAGTAGACATAATGTTACTCAGTTTACACTGTCTTGCTCGGTTTGCACTATCTTGTTTGGTTTGCACTGTCTTGCTCGGTTTGCACTGTCTTGCTCGGTTTGCACTATTCTGCTCGATTTGCACTGTTCTGCTTGGTTTGCACTGTTCTGCTCGGTTTGCACTGTTCTACTCAGTTTGCACTGTTTTGCTCAGTTTGCACTATTCTGCTCAGTTTGCACTATTTTGCTCGGTTTGCACTTAGAATGCAAATAAGTGTTGTCACTAGTGGCAATTCTGCTTAATGCCAACACATCATATCTTGACCTTATTTGGCTTAGTCTGGAATTGGTCTTTACCTTTGTCTAGGGGGCATAACTATTCACATAGGTCCTTTAGGTGCATTTGTCTCTTGGGGCATTTCACAATTAGGTGTTTTTCAACACCACCCCAACAGTGTTTCTCAACACTACCCTTGCGTTGAGTGTTTCTTAAACACTTATCAGATGTCTTACCCAATAGTCCAAGTGTAATGTGATATTTCTCACTAAGAAAATGTGATACTCAGAGTTTGACTCTATGACCAACACACACACACTTAAACAATCAACTTGTTGAGATATGTTGACTTTATTTTTCTTTGTGTGTTGTCTATGAGGATTTCTTTGATGAGTGGTCTCTCCCTGAGAAGTTTTCGATGATGCATAGCTAAAAGACTGAGGGTATGAGGACATGTTTTCTTTCTTTATCTGCTTATGGGTATATTTTGTTGGTCCTAACTGTCATGAGCATTTATGCTGGTCTTACTTGACACTATGGATTAACAAGGTATTATCCTTGACGATTTTAGCAAGTGCATGCTTCTAGCTATCCTAACTTTCATGTGTCTTGATACAAGCATAAT
This sequence comes from Chamaecyparis obtusa, assembly GCA_027943335.1. Lineage (NCBI taxonomy): Eukaryota > Viridiplantae > Streptophyta > Pinopsida > Cupressales > Cupressaceae > Chamaecyparis > Chamaecyparis obtusa. Next base: position 74,181 of record BSBK01011606.1, read on the forward strand.
CTCGCCATATCAAACTTAGGTGATCTCACTGCACTAGTCATCTTGACCTACATGTCTTTGATGCCTAGGTAGGATTTCCACATTTCTATCTGATAAAGATCATATTTATATCCACATAGTTATGCTAGTGTGCATTGTATGATCTTACAACGCTACCAATAAAGCTCGATGATGATAATTAGATGTCTATAAGCGTTGCAACCTTGCAAGTCAACCACTTTCATAGTAGTTTGCATTTTTAGGTTCATGTTAGTTTAGTTTTGCATCTTGCATATGGAGAGAGCTCTCCTTTTCATCTTACATGGACCTGTTGGTCAACTGTGCTCACCTTTCGCTTCTTCTCAATCATATCTTTCATTTCTGGTCTTTCATATGACATCATTTTCTATCCATTTTCGGACTCAAAATTGAAATCTGAGTCACATTCACATTTCTCCTTCTTCTGTGTAGTTGACTGACCTTTTGAGGAATAATGCTTCGATCTTTGATGGAATTTCTTCTTTTTCATATCTTTCAAACTTCTAGTCTTTCATTCACCCCACTTCTTTTCTTCTAATTCATCATTGGGGCATGTTTCATTGCTTAATGGTTATCTTATCGACCTTATCTTTGATTGTGATTGATTATGATTTGATCAAATCTTTATCAATTTTATGTCTCTCCTCTACCTGATTTTGATTTTGATTCTGAGGGGGCAATATCTATTGGATTTTAATCCTTGATTCCTTGATTCTCTTGATTCAGACATCTTTCTGTGAGCTTTTGCTCAAGCTTGAAATTCTTATCTCTTATTTTGGATATGATCCTGAATCAACCTCATGTCCAAAATCCTTTGTCTATGTTTGTCTAGGTGTGATCCCAAATCGGCCTCACATCTGAGTTGTTTTGTGTTCCCAGATCGATCTCACATTTCAATTCTTCTTTGACTACATGTGTTCCTAGATTGATCACACATTAGTCAAAGAAGAGAAAATGTATGCACCCAAAAATGGTCGCCTAGACTTTGGGCCCCATTTATTTGATTTATTTATCTCTGAATTAATTTTATCAATAATCAATATTTTTCAACACTATTAATTTCCTTGATCAAATCTTATTTCATCATTTTCGATTATTCCTTGGGCTAACCATTTTATCCTAAGTTTTTATTTACTTAAAAGGAACATTTCCTCCCCTTTTTATTAAATAAAAGCCCCCACTTTTCCTCTTATCCTAAGTTGCACAAATAAAACATCATTCTTATTTTATAAAAAGAGAAAAAGTACTTTTTGTCTCATATGGACACTAAAGTCAACTCTTATTTTCCTATTGGAGGATATTTGTGCAAAAGGATCAAGCTTCTATTTTTCTCCACTGTTGATTAAGTCTTTTGCCTCTTAATCTCAATGGTCCATTTCACCTCATTTCTATAAAAGGAGAGCTCTCTCCTTCATTTTGAGGATCATGTTTTATGCTATTGTTATGCTACAGGTTTCCTAGGTCATTTGGAGCTTTCTTTGAAGACACTCTTGCATCCAAGCTTTGAAGATCATTGTTGCATTCCATAGTTGCATATTTCCTTTCTTAGTTTGCATATCATGGCATTTTAGAGTAATTCTCCTTTTATGCAATAGATTTAGTTCACATAGCTTAATTAGGAGCTTGTAATTCATTGCAATTTCCTTTCATAGATTAGTTTGCATTGTCATTTGATAGATTAATTTTGCACTCATACTAGTTTCATTTGCATCTTGCACATTTGATTCATTTTAGGGATTTTGGCACTTTTTCCCTAGTCTTCAATTTTATGAATCTCTCATTGTGTGGTTGACTAGCAAGGTCACAAGTTTGTAGCTCTAGCTGAGGGCAATTTTATCATAGTGTCTTGCAACTCCTTGCATAGAGAGCTATGAGTCACTTTGTGAGGCCTCATTGTTGAGCAACCTTGCATGTAATGATTCATAGGAGCGTGGTCACATTTTCACCATACACTGATTACTTCTTTCCAGCTTGTATTTTACATCTTCATGCGATGTCTTCATGTACTCAACAAATTTTACTCCTTCAGCACTCCTCTTTCTTTTCATCAACAATGTCTCTCAAATCAAATATACCTCTTAGTTGTATGCCATTCACAATCTCAAAGGGTGTTTTCCCAATACTCCTATTCACTGAATTATTGTATGCAAACTCTACTCGTGCCAACACAAAATCCCAATTACTTGGTGTGTCTCCAACTAAACATCTCAAAAGATTTCCCAAACTTCTATTCACAACTTCAGTTTGTCCATCGGTTTGTGGGTGAAATGTAGAACTATATTTCAACCCGATACCAAACTTTCTCCAAAGAGTTTTCCAAAAGTATCCAACAAATTTACTATCTCGGTCAGAGATAATACTCTTTGGTAATCCATGCAATCTGACAATTTCCTTAAAGAAAAGATTTGTTGCATGTACTGCACCTGATGTCTTTCTACAAGGCATAAAATGTGTTACTTTTGAAAATTTATCCACAACAACAAATATAGAATCATTACCTCTTACTATCTTTGGTAAGCCAAGAACAAAATCCATACTGATGTCAATCCAAGGTTTCTTAGGAATAGAAATTGGTGTATACAATCCAATATTATGACTTACTCCTTTTGCAACTTGACAAATTCCACAACTTTTCACAAATTTCTAAACATCTTTATATAACTGTGGCCAAAAGTATTTCTCCTTAATCAAATTCAATGTCTTATCAACACCAAAATGTCCAGCCAAACCACTACTATGTTTCTCCTTTATCAAATTAGTTCTCATTGCTCCTCTCGATATACACAACTAAATACCTTTAAATAACATACCTTCTTGAATGAAATATTCTTCCCATTTTGTACTCAGTTGGTCTTGAATAGGTGCTCTGCACTTTCTCCACGGCTCAAAAAAATTAGGATTAGTCTCATACAAATCTCTCATCTCATCAAAACCAAGAACTTCAATTCTCATCTCAGTCATCAAAGATCTTCTTCTACTCAATGCATCAGCAACTCAGTTAGTGACTCTACTCTTATGCTTTATCACAAATGTATAACTCTTCAAATACTCAACCCATTTCATATGTCTCTGATTTTACTTATTCTGACTACCTAAATACTGTAAAGCCTTATGATCAGTATACAACACAAATTCACTTGGCATCAAATAATGTCTCCATTTCTTCAGGGCTTGACCAATAGCATGGAATTATTGATCATACACATAATATTTCCTTTTTGCATCATTTAACTTTTCACTAAAGAAAGCAACATGTTTACCTTCTTGACTCAATACAGCTTCAATTGCACTTCCACTTGAAATACCTTATTGAAATTAGGCAATGCCAAAATAGGCAACTCAACAACCTTCTACTTCAGAGTCTCAAAAATTTTATCAGCTCCATGTGTCCACTTGAATTCTCTTTTCTCTCCTCTCATAGTTTCAGTCATAGCATTATAAATTCAACTGAAATTCCTTATGAACTTTCGGTAAAAACTTGCCAAACCATGAAATGATCTTACTTCACTAGCATTTTTAGGTGTAGGCCAATTCAAAATAGCTTCAACCTTTTCAGGATCCATTTTTAGACCATCATTTGAAATCACAAATCCCAAATACACAATCTCCTCTTTCATGAATGAACACTTTTTCATATTTCTCAACAACTTTTCTTCTTTCAATCTCTGCAAAACTTGTCTAACATGTAACAAATGTTCTTCTTTGGTCTTACTGAATATTAGAATCTCATCAAGATATACAATCACAAACTTACCCAAGAATTTTTTCAAAACTTCATTCATCAATCTCATAAAAGTACTCGATGCATTAGTTAAACCAAAAGGCATAACCAAGCACTCATACAAACCTTCTTTTGTCTTGAAAGTATTCTTCCATCCATCACCTTCTCTGATTCTGATCTAATGATACCCACTTTTCAAATTAATTTTGGTAAAATTCTTTGCTCCAATCAAACTATCCATTATATCATCCATTCTCGGTATAAGAAACCTATATTTCACTATTATCTTGTTGATTGCTCTAGAATTAGTACACATTCACCATTCTCCATTCTTCTTAGGTGCCAATACAATAGGTACTGCACAAGGACTTAAACTTTCTCTGATCAAACCTTTCTCCAATAATTCTTGAATTTGTCAGTTCAATTCTTGATTCTTCGTAGGTGTCAACCGATGAGGTGCCTTATTCGGTAAACTAGCTCTAGGGATAAGATCCATGCAATGATCAATGCTTCTCTTTGGTGGCAAACCATTATGTACATTATCAGAAATGATTTCACTATACTCAGTGAGTAACTTATCAATCTCCTCAGGGACACTATCCTCTATTTTCTTACTCGGATTATTAGAAATCACAGCAAAACACACATCATTCTTCTTCAAATCCTTAACAAACTTTCTTCCTTCCATCAAGCAAATTTTCACAGATGTGCAAACATTACTAACAGTTTTTGCAATCAAAGGTAACAAGATCTGCCTTCTTCCATCAACCCAAATAGTATATTTATGCATTCTTCCATCATATATAGCATGTCTATCATATTGCCAAGGTCTACCCAACAAAATATGACAACAATCCATAGGCATGATATTGTACACACTAGAATGTGCACTTCTCTAAGTCTTTGCTTCCAAGGGAATCCATGATTGGGAAACCTTGAAAAATGACCTAGAGCTCCCTAGGCATGGAGTGCAATGATATTAAGAGTGCTCTCAGCTAGAGCTATTAAGTCTATGACTGTAATACCCCAAAAATGGGCTATAGGTTCATTAATCTCTTATATCGAAACATCGAACGAAATCGACATCAAAGTCCTAACCAAAGGCACATCTAAACATTATCGAATCCTAATTGATTATCTCAAATTCTGCATCGGGGAATATTCCTAGTAATATTCCTATTTATCATAATTATCTTTAATTTAATGATTATTTGGTGATAAATCCTATTTATCCTAAAGTTTGATTAATTGAATATTCTCAATATTTAATTAATTAGATTTAATACTGCCACTTAATTGTTTAATTGAAGTTAATTCTATTTATTCCTAAATTGTATTATTTAAATTTGACAATAAATCCAAAATCCTACGAATAATTGATTAAATTCTTATTTAATTAATTAAAGCAAGTTGTCAATTTTTAATAATATTATTTTTAAATAAAAGTTTGAAAAATAATTGATTAACCCATAAATCAATTGTTTTATTTTTCAAAATCAGTTAAGTTGGAAATAAATCACTTTATTATTAAATTAATTCATAAATAAATCATGCACAATCAGAAAAGCAGACAACTGTCAATTATCAATTAAAACTAAACTCTATTTTGAGTTGATCTCTACTTTTGCATGTTTTTGTGAGTTAATTATCCTTTATTTAAAAATAACTCAAAAATCAACCTGAGTTATTTGAGTGATTTATGGCTTTCTTGCATGCACCTCCAAAGCCCTGAATTTCTATAAATTAAGGCTTCAACTCATCTCAAATCATCTCATAATTTTGCAAACTTATGCTGGCGAATTACTATCTGGAGAATCAAAGCTTCTTTGCGAATCAACCATGTTTTGTGAGATCACTTTTGTTTTCATATCATTTCTTAGCTTAGTTTGCATATCAATTTTCATATTAGCATAGATTCATATCAAGTTTTCATTATCTTATTTAAATAGAAAAACCAAAAAAATAGATTAATTGCATTCATTCCATATCTAGATTCTGCATTCAAATCCTTCATTTAGGTGTCGTCAAGGTCACTGATCTTGGTATAATCTGAGAATACATACTCGCATCTACTAGAAGGTAGTAAATCGCCTGGTTAGTTTAGTTTCATTTATTGCACGATTTCGATTTCAATTAACCTCTAATGTTTTACTGAAGTGTTGTGTCTACAGATTAGGTATAAAATTCACACACACATTTTTGGCACCCACCGTGGGGCCCTAAGACGGGTTTCCCTTCAAATTTTATCAATTTCTTATCTTTTTCTGTTCCCAGCCATGATTTTTATGTTAGAAATAGGAAATACTGAGAGGGGGGGTGAATCAGTATTTCAAAAACTTTTTCTTTTGCCCACTTATGGATATAACAGATTACTTTAGTGCATACAAAGATTATCAAGCTGATCAACAAACATAACAGTAAATAGAAAGAACTCATAACACATTATATGATCTCGAGGAAACCCTGGCCAAGGGAAAACCCCGGTGGGGATGGTACCCACAAAGATCACTAATCAAAAGTATCTTGTTAGGGATATTGGACCCTGTTAGGAGTCAATTTACAATATACAGTAGATCTATCCTGGTTAAAGGACTTTAGGCCTTGTTAGAAGCCTTAACCCTGTTAGGAGTTAGATTACAAACCTGATCACCAGCAGAGCTCATTGCCCAAATAGGTAATACAAAATGTTTTATGACTGTAATATGGTACTGCTTACAACTTCACATCAATAGCCTTTGTTGCTATCACAATATACAACTATCGCAAGTTATCTTTTCTTTCTTTTACATATCATTCTCATCCTATCATTACATTTCAAGTATGCCTAATATATGAGTTATTAAAGCTAATAACTTTACATGGTCGGCTTCCAAAATCTTTATCCAAGAGTAAAAATCTAGGATGTCATCCCTTCATAATGTTTAGTCATTATTTTGACGAGCAAAAATAATCCCTTAACTCTTTCGCTAATACTATCTCCAAAACTGTACTGTCTGCAAAACTATCTTCGATAAACTTTGAATAACTTCATCCGTATTGATCCAAACTTTATGTGCACTAAGATGGGGTATCCTCATACTCTTTAGAAGCTTCATTTAACTGTGCAAACAAAAATATTGCTCCAGTGGACGTTGCCAACTAAATCTTCATTAGGTGCTCTGTCAGGATCACTGTATCCATACTTAGACAATTTCTTTCTTCAACTTGTCATACTTGCATTCTAGATTCTATGCTCTCAATAGAGATCATATGTTTCCATAATGACAAAATCTATGCATCCACATTAGCCAAATTGCCAACAATCTCCCCCTTTGTCATTGGTGGCAACATATGGGAAAATTGGCTAAGTGTGCAAACAAAACTTCAAAAACACTTATACAAAATTTGTGGCCAAAAGTTATACAATATATACAATATCATATAGAATAGCTCCCCCTATGAGTATCCTTCCTCAACATACATACAATTTTCTACTATCTCTCCCCCTTTGACAACAATGACAAAGATAGGGTGTACAAAATTTCAAAAACTTTGTACCTTATTATCAGTTATTGCAAAGCCGGTAGACTTGCAACACAATCACCAAACTCTAACTTCCAAGATTCAAAATCTTTCTCCCATATCTTCTTGATGGATTCAACAACATTGAGTAGAGTACTCAATCCATATGCTGCTGTCTGACAAGCTTGCAGGGAATTGAAGCTAAACTTCTGAAATGATGTCTTTGCTGAAAGACACTGCTCAATTTGATCTTCAACAATTGATATCTTGATTGAGACATTCTCTCTCAAGATGTTAACCTTGATCATCTTTCTGTTCTTCTCCTCTGCTAACATTTTGATTTCATCTTTCAACTTCCTTATGTTCTTCTCTACAGAACTTATCTTGACATTAGGGCTTGTCAAGGTGTTTATCTCAACTGTAATAGCATCTAACTTCTCTCTGATCTTCTTATCCTCTTCAACAGTTAGGATTTTTGATTTAGTGCATTGTATGTACAAATTCTTTCCTGTCTCAAAATGTCTCCTCAAATTCTTTATACACACATCTAAGCTACCAATATCATTTCGAATATTTACACTTAAAGTTTGTTGCATTTTTGCTTCATAGTCTTCCTAAATTTTTATCTTAGCAATATCCTTCAAGTTGGAAAATTCAGAGTCAAAAGAATTCATTACCATTTTAGCTTTCTCAAGTGGATCTAATTTAGATACCTTAGTGTTGATCACACTCTCAAGCTTCTCTATCAAAACTCTAAACTTGCCTTCAAGGTCTTTCACTTTCTTATTCTTTCCAATAATTTTATTCAGAGATGTGATGAACTCAAGCTGATCATCATCTTCAACTTCTCTTCCAAGGTCTTCAAATATTGAACCCAATATGCCTCTTCTTACTATCAGGTGCACTAGTGTCTTCAACTGGTATAGAAGGTGCACTAGAGGTAGTGGCCTCTGTCAAAATTTGTTTACCTTTAGCTGTCTGAACTGCTGGAACTAATTCTGATATAGTTGGTGCTTCCTCTGCCTCTGTATTCTTTTCTGATTCTGTGACCTTTTCTTGCTCTCCCAAAGCCAAATTTTAACAATGTTTCCTAAGCCATGGAATACTGCATCATCTAATTCTAGAGTCACTTCGGTGCCTTCAATATCCATTGATTCCTTGCCAATATTGATGTGTGAAGAAGATGGAACTTCTTCAATACCAACTTCCTCTGCATGCGGTTCCTCTGATTGCTTCTGCTGAGGGTCTGATTCAACATGCTTTTCTGCAACTATATATGCAAGAACTTGCATTACTGCTTGCTCTGTCTCTTTTTGTACTTCCTCCTTTTTACCTCCCATTATAAGGATTGTTTTTCTCTTAGTCCTCAATAAAGTTCCAAGAGACTTCAAGAATCTTTTCAAATGGTCTTCATCCTCAACTTCACAGAACTGTCTTATTACCCATTCTCTCATCTTCATGTCCTCTTCTTGTGCTCTTTGTTTTCTATTCATAAGTCTATTGTACAAATCTTTTGGGATCTTACCATGAATAGTGCTAAGTTTCTTATCTACCACAATCATATGTGTAACCATTGCATTTTCAAAGTTCAATCTGTCAAATGATCCATATAAATCATAGAATTTATTCAACTTAGTGAAGTCTCCATGCTTCAATATATCTTCATTAACTCTTTCAATTCTTAGTTTCCAAGTTTTCTTCTTGGTTGAAACTACATCATCATCTTTAATTACTGCTATATTTCTAGGTATAGGTGGTACAATCACTTTCTGTCTCTTGTCGGGTCCTGTTGCACTCACTTTTACTCTTTTGCTAGGAATAGGAGAAAAAGATTTATCTCCTTCATCTTTTTCAGGTACTTCAACTTTTACCTTTGCTACAATAGGATCAACAAGATCTGCACTAGATGTCTCAGGTGAAATTACAAGATTTTCACTTTGCTTCAAGGCTTCTGCAGTCTTCTTAGCTATGTCAAACTCATGACTTGACATACCAGATTCTCTCAATATTTTCTTCATAGTAGATTCAAATCTCTTACTAGATTGCTTCTTTTCTCTCAAACTTATTGCAGAGTTGAAATTCTCTTCATAGGTTTCAAACCTATTTGCATGACCATCCAACTCACACTTTAACAATCTATTCACATATCCTACTGTTTCTGCTTCAGATATTTCATAGCCAAGAGGGTCTATGAATTCCATTCTAGGCTCAACTACTTCAATGTAGGTGAAATCAGTGTCAACCATAAAACAAATGTCATCTTTATGCTTTTCAACTAAGGATTGAGGAATCCTTGATTTGTTCTTAACAATATTCTGAAAAGTCTTCAATACAAGCTTCACACTGTCATTAGCTTTATCAAAAAGGTGCTTCATGTAGACTGAGTTTATTCTTTCCATTGTGTTCACATTGTCACTCCAATCAACTATGTAAGGAAATCTTCTCAAAATATGGAAAAACATATAGGTTATCAGAGATGAAAACCTAAACTGTGTGTACTTAGCCTTCTTAATCTTTTCTAAGTTCTCAAATAATTGAATTTTCAAAATTTCACATAGGTCTACTAGTTTCTTCTCAATACACATAAGATAAGCTACATGAATCATTCCTGCAGCCATGTCATCTTCCCTTGAACTACCACAAAATTTAGTTGTTAGGATCTTGCAAAGGTACCTAACATCATCTTCCTTAATCTTACTTATCACAATTCCTCTACCATTATAACTAGATCCAGTGTTGTCTAAAACAATCTTTCTCATGTTCTTTTCATTCAGTGGAATCTCTCCAACTTTAGATAATCTAGTAACTTCATGAATTAGGTTGGCAGTTATATCAATAACTCTATCCTCCATCCAAAATTTCCCATTATGGATTCTACTTAAAATGATCTTGGTACATTCCTCATCATTGAATTCATACTTCATGGAATATTTGATAATTTCATTATTCTCTAGATGCCCATAAGCTAGTTTAACTGACATGTCTTGATTGTACAATTTCCTGTAATCATCACTAAAATCTACATCTCCCAAAGTTTCAAACTTGCAACCTAAATATCCTTTCACATTCTCAATGTGCAATACTCCGTTTGGTACGGATGATAGTGCTAGACTGTTATCAATTTCAGCTGGTTCTACTGGTTCTTTCTTAATCTTAGGTCTATTCTTATCCTTAACATTATGAACCATAGAAATATCCATCTCATCAACTGATTAATAATCAATAAATACCTCAACTTTGCAAATCTAGGGTTTCAGTACGATCGTTGCTGCAAACTACTTCCAAACTTCTTCAAATCATCCTCAACTCACTTTTCTTCTTTCAAATCTCTTTTCAATCACTTTGTAATCATGATAACTTCAATTTTGACCTTATAACACTTCACATTAACTCGATCTGACATCGCATTCATTCATTTTGCCGCTAAAACCTCAAAAAGCTGATTCTACAAATCTGCAACCATAAAACTTTCTACGACCTCGCAAAACACAATATTTTCTTTTGTGCACTTAACCATAGCATTATTACAACATAATAAACCTATATCTATCTGTGCAAAACTTAACTCATTCAAATTCCTAATCTACACGAATCCTAAGTCCTAAACTACAAAAACTTACATAATTGAAGTACTTAAAGAAGAGTCAGGTAAAGATTCATCCTTACCATTAGTTACATTACCTTCTTGACTACTTTTAGTGCTGACTATACCTCCTTGATCTATGCCTTCATCAAATTTTACTTCATCTTTATTGCTACAACAACCTTTCTCTTTGTTTCTTGCATTTTCATTCCTTCTTACATTGTTCCTAGGGTTAGGGTTATGATGATAAACTCCATTGTTCATTTTGCAAAATCTTGTTGAGTGTCCAAACTTGTTGCATATCTGACAAATGATTCCATTGTTTCCAAATCTTTGTCCTTGCTGGTTAATTTGTGACCTGCAATTTCTAGCAATGTGTCCTACTTTGTTGCATCTAAAACATACTACCACTTTTCTTTGATTCATTTCTTCAATAGATTTCTTATCTACATTGTTAGTATTCCCAATCATTCTATAATTATTCAAAATTACTATAGGTCTTCTACATTCGTTAGCTCTATGTCCAAAACTATGACAATTATAACAATGTCCATTAAGAGGTTTAAATTGCTTACCTGTGCAATCTCTCTTCATGTGCCCAATAGTATTACAAGCAAAACATCTACCTTTGAATTCTCTTTGCATTCCTTTAGATGATTCTTCCTATTTTGATTCTCCTTTCTCTCTAGGTGGTTCTTCTTTAGGTGGATCTTTCAATGTGTTCTCATCTAGCTTTATTTCCTCCACACTTTCAAATGTCTTCAGATCTGGCTTCTTACTTTCATGGTTTGTTCTAAACATACTATATCCAAATCCAGTCCTATCAAAGAATGGTTCTCCAAAAGAAATTTGTTTTTTAGTCTTATCACTTTTTGAATATAGCCTTTCAAGTTGTTGTTTAGAATGAGTTAATTCACCCTTCACAATTTTATTATACTTCTCAAGTTCCACATACTGCACTTTTACTTTTTCAGATTCAGATGTTTCCTTTTCAAGTCTTGACCTCAGATCTTCATTCTCAATTTTCAATTTTTCATTATCAAATCTCAAATTTCCATCTTTCATACTAAGCTTCATATTTACTATCTTCAACTCATGCTTAAGAATCTCATTTTCTTTTTCTAATTCATCACAATCCTCAACAAGCATATCAGATTTCTTTTCAAATTTCAGATCTTCAATCTTACCTTTTAATTTGTCAATAGTATTCTTTGCATCTTCATATTTCCTTCTTAAGGAGTTTCTTTCATCAGTAAGCATATCAATCTGTTCAAGAGCTTCTTCAAGATTCTTCTGAAGTTGATCCATATCCATAGAGATCTTACTCAAGCTGCTAAGCTTTCCTTGAATGTTCCTTCTCTGAGTAACTGTGCTCTGATACCAATTGTTAGAAATAGGAAATACTGAGAGGGGGGGGGGGTGAATCAGTATTTCAAAAACTTTTTCTTTTGCCCACTTATGCATATAACAGATTACTTTAGTGCATACAAAGATTATCAAGCTGATCAACAAACATAGCAGTAAATAGAAAGAACTCATAACACATGATATGTTCTCGAGGAAACCCCGGCCAAGGGAAAATCCTGGTGGGGATGGTACCCACAAAGATCACTAATCAAAAGTATCTTGTTAGGGATATTGGACCCTGTTAGGAGTCAATTTACAATATATAGTAGATCTGTCCTGGTTAAAGGACTTTAGGCCTTGTTAGAAGCCTTAACCCTGTTAGGAGTTAGATTACAAAACCTGATCACCAACTGAGCTCACTGCCCAAACAGGTAATACAAAAAGTTTTCTGACTATAATATGGTATTGCTTACAACTTCACATCAATAGCCTTTGCTGCTATCACAATATACAACTATCGCAAGTTATCTTTTCTTTCTTTTACATATCATTCTCATCCTATCATTACATTTCAAGTATGCCTAATATATGAGTTATTAAAGCTAATAACTTTACATGGTCGGCTTCCAAAATCTTTATCCAAGATTAAACATCTAGGATGTCATCCCTTCATAATGTTTATTCATTATTTTGACAAGCAAAAATAATCCCTTAACTCTTTCGCTAATACTATCTCCAAAACTGTACTGTTTGCAAAACTGTCTTCGATAAACTTTGAATAACTTCATCCGTACTGCTCCAAACTTTATGTACACTAAGATGGGGTATCCTCATACTCTGTAGAAGCTTCAGTTAACTGTGCAAACAAAAATATTTCTCTAGTGGATGTCGCCAACTAAATCTTCATCGGGTGCTCTGTCAGGATCACTGTATCCATACTTAGACAATTTCTTTCTTCAACTTGCCATACTTGCATTCCAGATTCTACGCTCTCAATAAAGATCATATGTTGCCATAATGACAACATCTATGCATCCACATTAGCCAAATTGCCAACATTTTATTCTTTTTCTGTATAATTTTCGTATGAGTTTTGTCAGAAACTCATACCAAGAGATACCCATTGTAGTACGACAGTTGATTTGATCGAGGATCATATAGGCAGAAACACACTGCCATCTTGAAGCTCAATTGTCATATGATCCGATACCCATTGTCATATGAGTTTCTGGATTGTTTTCTGGAAGGTAACCCACTATTGTACAAAGTTTCAGTGCCAGGGTTCAATTGTCATTTCACTTTTTCAAGCAGTTTGTCAGATTTGGTTTTCAAATTTTGACTAATAGCTAACCCTAACAATTGAAATTCTTTGTTTTGATTGATTTTCACTAGTTTTTGATTGGAGAAAGTGCAAGAATATCTAAAAATAGGTAAGAATCTACTAAGCACATTGCGAGGAATTCAGGTAACCTTCTTAGCTGATAACGTTTCGATTTGGATTAAAATGAACATCTTGCGTGTCTAGCTTGAGTGCCTTTTTTTTTTTTTTTTCATATCACACATTTCATTTGGGCTCTAAAAATGAACATAGATTTGCTTCTTGCATCTTTGTTACACATAGTAAATAGGCCCTATGAACACTATTCATGGCTCTTGAGAGAGTGAGTTTCCAGTGAAACTCTTCTCAATGAAGGAACCCTTGTAGGTAGGGAGGATACCGAGGGAGTCTCACGTTCCACTAGATCCATGTGTCTTCAACTTTTGATCGATGCATTCTCTCTCTAGAGAGGTTGATAGATCATGAGTGGTTGACATCATAGATCTTTGTGAGATAATCTTGGTCTTAGCGTGTCAAATTAATCTGTCTACTTTGTTTAGGTTAAAAGTGAAAAGATTAGAGAATTATGCTCTACTCCCTTTTTGGGTAGTACCAAAAACTCAGATCCTTGAATCTAGAACTAGTCTCCATGTGGTATATCTTGTGAGTCACCTTTAGAGAGGGTTAACCATAGTGGACATTCCCTTAATTGGGTCAACCATGTTGACAAAACCTCAAGCGGTAATAGCCATTTTCACCGTGGTAGTGACAACCGCTATATAAATGTCCTGTTGGAAGAAATCTCCATAGGTGTGGTCTCTTGTTGGGCTGTCAGATCTCCCTAGTAGATACTGAAGATTAGGTTCTTGGACTGTGTCAAAACCCTGGTGCGCCTGGATTGGAGTTTTCCCTATTGGATCATAAAAGTTGCAAAGTCAAACCATTACTAAAAACCCTAGTGATGCCAAATTTTCATTTTCTAGGACTACATGTGTCAATGCAAAACTTTTTGGAACATACACAATTAGCACTTCTAAGGATTAACACAAATAAGTCACTTGATTTTTCATGTGCAAGGTTGCGTTTGCCCTTGTTCATTATTTTCAGACGTGCTTGAAATCACTTGCTTTCTATTTTACATGCTTTCTTATCTATCTGGTTACTGAAAACAAACAAATCTGTTACAATCCTCAAATCTGGACATTGAAATTTGCAAACAATTTGAAACTGAAAACCCAAAATTTGCAAAAATTTGAAGTAAAACACCTTTTTGGAGTCAACAGTCATTTTGTAAAGTCAGAAAGTCATACGACTTTTGGCTATTGTTGTTTCAGAACCCCCAGATCATCGTATGGTATCAGGTATATTATCGTATGAGTTTTTGTTGCCAGTCATTTTCAAAAAGTCAAAATTCCTGCTATCAACTGTCATGCGAGTTTTGAAATAGTCATATGAGTTTTTCAATTGTCATTTCATGCTATACCCACTATTGTACGAGCCTATAGAGAGTTGTTTGAGAAATTTCAAAAGTTGTCATAAAGTTGTCAAAATTATCAGAGACCCAGCTTTTCCAGCCTATTTCCAGAATCTATCAAACAAATCACTGTGTCAGGAACAGAGCAGCAAATACTAAGAATCCAATCATTTTCCTAAAGTGGCTTTTTGAATCTAATTTAGCCTTCTATTTTATCGATTTGAATCTTTATCATCTTGTGTCAAAACCTTGTCATAACTATCAATCTTCAATCAATCATCAAAATGACTAAGTGTTGTGAACTCGTGTCCGCTATCTTTTGGGAATCTACCCATACATCTAGGGCATAGTATCCCTCATCTAAGGAAAATCCAAGCTTCAATCAATCAAACCTTGACAAGGTTGCGTCATTTGGTCATCTTGATTCAACTCATTCTTTAGTTGTCTTCATCTTATTCTTTTGTTTCACCCAAGGTTAATGGTGGAAACTAGAGCTTCCTCTCACAAGAAATCTGAAGAAATATCTCATACTTTACCTTTGACTCACATAGGTCCAACTTTTGAGAAACTCTTCAATTCTGGTCTTTACGAAGATGACGGTGCTGACAACCTTTGATTAAAAAATGGTTACATTCCTCCTTCATCAACTCACAGAGGTACCCAACAAACTCCACATCAATCTATCCCAGGTAGAACTCCTACCATATCTCAAGCAGGGACAAACTTGGGCTCTCAAAGAGCTCACTCTCAACATGGTGCAGATCAGGAACCCACACCTAAAGAAATTGCTCAATATCAAAATGATGATAACTTCAAACAAATGATGAAGCATTTCTTGAAAGAAGACAGAGAGGCATACTTTTTGCAATTAGCTCATCAAGGAGCTAAACTTCCTCCCAACTTTAATGTTGAAGATATCATTACACATGAGGAAGAAACTCCACTCATAGCTATGATGAAACATATGCATGTCATGCAAGTCAAACTTAATAACCTTGAGAAAGAAAAGGAACCCAAGGAGTTCTCCATGGAGGCCCTATGTCCTTTTCCATTTGACAAAGACTTGTACATGCCACCATTCCCAAAAAGAGTGGAGATGCCTAAGTATGATAAGTATGATGGACACTTAGATCCTCAAGATCATGTCAGATAATTTTGTACACAATCTATGGAGTTCATGCACGAACCAACTTATCTGATGTGTCTCTTCCCTCAATCTCTAGGGGGAGCAGCCATTCATTAGTTCTCTAGATTACCTTCTACTATCAAAACTTTTGAGGAGTTGATCAAATTGTTCTTGTTACCCTAATTTTTCATATGCATGCAAATTTGGCCATTTCCCATTTCAAGGTCTGCATTTTTATCCTTCCAGGCACTCTGCAAAGTTTCACGAGTTTATCTATTTCCCCTTGGTCTCTGCAACTATTTCTAGGTCTCTGGCTAGCTACAAAAGCCCTTAAAAAATTCATAAAACTAGCCGTTGTGTCTAAAACCCCTAAGCCTTGTTATATTTTCATGTTACTCTTTCTTCCACTTAAGTCATTCCAATTTTCATGTGCGCAAAATATCTCCTAAGTCCGGCAGTTTAATTTTTTCCTAAGTCTCGGCGCATAAATATTTTTCCCTAAGGATAAGTGTTGGTTTCATTTGACAGTCTTCGCTATCCCACAAGCCAAAGATGCATGCATCTTATGATCATGGTATAGTGACTACCATTGATCTTACTTTTCCTCCAGTGCTGCAGTTTGTTAGTGGGTTCGATGCCACGTATTCTGATTTGGCAGCTTCTGATTGATCGAGAGCAGTGATGTGGAAATCTATCAGTAGGATTGGGCCCTTTTGGTAGTTAAAGGCTCTGACATCTGCAGAGGATTGATGGCTGGCGTATGTCCACAAGGCTTTGTGTCAGAGCATGCAATCATATGATAGCTGTTGATCTTACTTTATCTCCAGGGTCTATCAATGGGTCCTTTCCTAGTGATGTGCTCATTCTCTATTGGCTCCTAGGTGACAGTTAGAATTTGTCAGTGGGACTGTGTTAGAGGGTCTGCAGATGTGTCAGAAAGGCTAGGATCTACGGTGGTCGTATGATCTCATAGAATCTTCTGTCCCTATGAGATCATGCACTTGTCATTAGATCAGAATCTTGGAAGGCAGTGGGTCCGATGTCAGAGCAGTGCCGAGGTGTTTGCTAATGAGGTGGTCAGGGTGAATAGGAAAATGCAATGTGGCTGATGTCAGTGGGCCCGTGGGGTTTGAGGTTTCTAAAGGGGTTAAAACATGATTAGATCTTGCGGCTGTCATTATACCATGGATCCAAAGCACTTGATCGTTAATCTCAGTGGTATAGTGACAACTGTCCAATGGTGCTTCTCAGGATCGTGGGTCCATGTCTGTCAGAGACACTGACTTGCTTGCTTGTGATTGGTTGCTAACTTCCACGGTAGTGTTTGACTTGTCAAAGGGGGATTGTAAGTTGTTTTCTCAATGCATCACAACCATTCATCTACTGAGAAGGGTTTCTCATCGATGGTGATATTTTAAATCTGCCACTAGTTGTTATATTTAAAAATTCAAATGTCTCTATGAGGGTTTCACATTCTTCTGGCCATGCACGATGTTGCATAGCTTAGGAGTTTAATTCTCAGGACATTTTTGGTTGAGAAGTTGATGGAGATGACTGTGGGTCGACGTTGTAGGGTACTGTGCCGTGTTCCCACGCCAAGAAGTGATGAAAGGAGTTGGCACCACCTTTTGAGTGGTACTGTTACCTAGGGAAATAGGATCAGATTGTGAGCCTTCATGGCTTAGTGGAGTTGTAGGTGGGTAGATGGATCGAGGTTGTTATGTCTACGGGAGGGCTCAGTACAAGATCAACATGCAAAGAGAAGATCTAATATGATTGCCAGTTCTTAGAGTTTTTATGATGGGTCATTAGTGTACCTTTAGGGTTTGATATTATTGTGAATTTGTAACCCTAGTTAGGTTAGTTTTGACTCCTACCTGCTTGCAGTTGAGTATGTATATATTGTATTTTTGGAGCCTTAGTGCTTAGAGTTGGACAATTGTAAAAGAGAAATTCACCTTTCTTTAGAGTTCTCTGTGGCATCTTTTCTGCCCTCTGGCTTCTACAGTTGTATTTCTCCCATTAATGATTTAGATATTGCAGAGGTATTTTGTGACAATTCTTCATGTCCCTATGCTTCCTTGTTTGAGTCTTCTCTTATTGAATCAAAGTATATGTATGTTTTCAATGACAACTTAGGGTTCTTGATCCCTCTTACTTTCTGCAATTTTGTGTGTTATTGTGTTTGATCTGATTTAGATGCTTTTGTGGGTATACTTCAACTCCCTACCAATCTTGTCTCAATCCTACACTGAGTTGCAGAAGTGAATGTCTGCTTGCAGGTCATAAATTATGTCTTATATTCAGACCCTTCTATGAAATACTTATGCAAGCCTATTCAGTAAGTTGTGACCTACTAGACCTGAGCCTTTCATTGATTCCATTCCTCTATACTGAGATCCAAACCCTAATTTCAGTGCATCACCTAGTAGGTAGTTTGCTTTTAGTCATTTCCCTTTATAAGCATTCCTTCTATCCCTTTCCCTCAAAAGATTTACTTTTCATGTCTAGAAGCAGATTAAGGTGATTATCCAAGAGGAACTAGCCTAGAACCTGGAGGTCTTATCTCAGTAAGCATAGGTCCCACAACCTGGAGATGATTCCCATGTTATACTAGGTTATCAAGACTACGAGAGCTTGAGACAAAGGTGCAAACTTAGTGTATAACAGTTCTATCAGCAATACTCCTACAATACTCAACATCCAGTCACCATGATTGATATTTGTAATCTCAAACAATATCCAGGGGAACCATTCTTGACATTTCTCAAAAGATGGAGGAAGAAATTCTCTCTATATGCTAGGTCTATTCCAGAAATTGAAAAACTGGAAATCTTCATCAATAATCTTGTCCTAGAGATCAACTATCCTTTACAAATGCAAGATCATACATCTTTTGATAAGATGGTAGACAATGCTATCAAAATAAAAAAAGTGCTTGTGAAAAAAGGAGAAATCACACTTCAAAAAGACAAGTACGAATCAGGATCTAGTTCTAAAGACACAAATAAAAACTGGAACAAGAACAAGGGCATTGTCACAGATGGTGTTATTGATACTATCCATGCCCCATCAAAGGCACCAAATTTCAATCTAACTATTGGTACCCAAGCCATAAAAGCTTCAGAACAAAAGGTGCCTGAATCATCTCAAAAGAAGCCAGAGTATAAAAAGTGGTCCGCTGATAATAAATGAAAGTTTACTCCTCTTGGGGAATCTTTAGAATCAGCTATGAGAACTCTGATAGCCAATAACATCATCTCTTTTCTTGAGATCCAACCACTTGATTCTGAGCCTAAACCAAAATGGTGGAGAGAGAACAAATTCTATGATTTCCATCGGGGTAAAGGTCACAAAACTAATAACTGCTTACACTTGAAACATACTATTCAAGATTTGATCAATAAGGGAGACATCACCATTGAAAATCATAAGAGCAATAATGATCATATGACATTCATAGAACCATTTCTGAAACATGGTCAAGAAGTTTTATCTTCTCAGCCTAATATGGGGGCAAAGGTCAATTATGCTTACCCTGAAAATAATGTTGTTATCAATATGGTTGAACCTTGTCTCTCTAAACATTGCAATGTCATCACAATTGTATGAAGAGATAGAGATCATACTTCAACTAATGTAGTTACTCAATCACAAGCTCAGGCACATTTGAACAGACAAATCCCAGATTCATCAAATGTCCCTAAGATGCCCTTCAATCTTTCTTCCGCTTCCAAATAGAAGGCTGTTTCTAAATCTTCCAATCCTAAAGATACAAGGCCAACATCTTATAACATTGTTCAACAACTCCAACACACTAATGCAAAAATCTCCATGTTTGAGTTGCTTCGAATATCTCCAGCTCATAAAGCCATTCTAGATAAAGCTTTTCTCAGATCCAATGTTCCTAATGACCTTGATTTAGATAGGTTCCAGACTATGGTTGGACATCTTACGTCTCCATAGTATATATCCTTTTTAGAGGAAGATGACAACTCCTTGAGTCACCCACATAACCAGCCCTTGCATATAGAAGTCTCTATCCAGAATCATAGAGTCAAACATGTGTTGATAGATGGAGGTGCTGGCCTAAACATTTGTTCTTACAGCTTGATCACACAATTGGGATTTTTAGAATTGGCTATTGATCCTAGAAAGAAAATAACTATCAAATCCTATGATGAACAAGAAAGATCTTCTAAAGGCACCATTGTCTTACCTATCAGAGCAGATCCAGTTATCAGGGATACTATATGTCAAGTTCTTGATCTACCTTTGGCTTACAACATTCTTCTAGGGAGACCATGGATACATGAGATGAAAGCTATTCCTTCTACATTTCACCAATGCTTAAAATTTCCTTATGAAGGAGTAGAGGTCACTATTCTAGCAGATATATCCACCACTTGCAATACAGTGAAGGAAAGCGTAGATAAACTTGTGCCCAATAATAGAGAATCTTCCATTGAACCAACTAAAGAAGCATCCACATCTAAAATGGAAGATCTTGCAAAAGAGGTTAATATCAAAGAAAATAGTATGGGAGAATATACTATGGAGCCAGTCTTATCTTTGAAATCTCTCCCTATCTCACCTAAGTCTTATGGACAATCTTTGAAACAATCCAAACCAGAATCTAAAGAACCTCTTAAGGCATATAAAAAGAATTTTGTAGCAGAACAAGTCTCCAAGCAAGAATTTGAAGAGGATGAAGCTGTGCTTGCATGGCTATAGAAAGATGAATTTGAATCTCATGATATTCAAACTAGTAATGTAGTGGTACCCAAAGATCCTTCTAAGTCCTATGGCCCAGGAGATAAATTAATAGCTAAGATGGGATATTTAGGTAAAGGACCTCTAGGAGTTAGAGGAAAAGGTCTTGAGGCACCTCTTCCACATACTGGTAGAGCAAACAAAGACAAGGTTTGCTTAGGATTTAAAAAGAAACCCTTTCACCTCAAAGGTAATTGTTCTCATTTCATAGAGTAGATCGTACTAGATGAACCTCTTCTTAAGAAGGAGGAAGTTGAACCATCAGATAGTGATTCAGACAGCTCAGAACTCATCCCCTATGAAAAATTACCTAAGGAGATCAAAGACCTTCTTGATGATAAAGATGATCCAATCAAAAGAATTAATGTTGTAGAAACATAAGAACCTACTATCAATCAAGAGATAGTTGCAACACAAGAACCAACTAATCTAAAAAATAATCAAGAAGAGGAAGGTGGTAACCATTCTGAGATAGATTCTCATGAGTATGAATACAAATCAAAATTTGAGGGTAACCCTTCTTGGGGTATTCATCCTAACTTTACTCATGTTCTTAGATTTCCTAGAGGCATAGATGAAGAATCTAATGACTATGAATGGGGAGCCATTCCAGAACCAGATGAAGATGAGCTTATTACAAAGAAAAATGTTGATGTTATTCACCAATATGCACCTGAACCCAATGTAAGTCTAGAGCGAAATGATGAACATATCGAGTTTGATCCACCTATGGCTGAATTGGACTTCCACAATGAAATTGAGCCTATTCATGAATTGAATGTCTTAAGTTGTAATATCACCTTTTAACTTGAGTGTCAGGTTAGGACCAATGATGACAGATCCATATCTGTAAACACTATCTCCCAATCTTTCCCCACTTTGACTATCCAATATCCAGAACTTATTGATCAAACCTCCACAAATCTGAGCCATGGTATTTATACCTTCCCAAATGACTATGCCCTTTCTTGTTACCTCAATGCAGTTGAGCCTATGAGTACTTCCATCAGTGAACCGAGCGTTAGAATGATAGAGTCAGACATCAAGTATCTTAGTCAGAAAAATAAGAATAAAAAGAAAAAGAAAAAGAGTTTTGAGGGTGAAAACCACTTTGTGGCAGTCTCAAAACCTACAAAAGTAAAAATAAAAGACGTATCTGAAGGTGAAAACCTCTTTGAGGTGCCTAAGGATGAGATATTTGATGTCCTTCCAAGTCATTTATAGGATAGATCTCCAATTCTAATTGAGCTCACTCAATCTATCAATTTGGGAATAACAGAGGAACCACAATTGATCCATGTAGCACAATCTTTATCAGAAGAAGAGAAGCAAAAATTTACAACATTCCTAACAGAGAAGAAGATTAAATTTGCATGGAAATATTCAGATATGCCAGGATTAGATCCTAATCTTATAATGCATCATTTATCTATAGCTCCAAATGTCAAACCTATTAAGAAAAAGTTAAGAAAGATGCATCCTCATGTTGCACTCTTGGTGAAAGCTGAATTAGAGAAGCTCCTGAATGCTGGATTCATCCAAGTTATTGATTATGTAGAGTGGATCTCTAATATTGTAGCTATTTCAAAACCCAATAAACCAATTAGAGTGTGCACAAACTTTAGAGATGTGAACAAAGCATGCCCTAAGGATGATTTTCCATTACCTAACATTGATATGATAGTGGACATGACTACGGGCTTTGAGATGTATTCTTTAATGGATGGTTTTTCTAGATATAATCAAATAAAAATTGCTCTAGAAGATCAAGAGAAAACTGCTTTCACATGTGCATGGGGCACCTTCTATTGGAATGTCATGCCATTTGGGCTTAAAAATGCTAGTGCTACATATCAAAGAGCCATGACATCTATTTTTCACGACATGATGCATAGGACCATGGAGGATTATGTTGATGATACTTTAGCCAAATCTATGGTTAGGTTTTCACATCTAGATGACTTGAGAAAGATACTAGACAGAATGGAGAAATTTATTCTTAGACTAAATCTTAAGAAGTGTGCTTTTGGTGTCACTTCTAGGAAGCTCTTGGGATACATAGTTTCAAAGAAGGGCATTGAAGTTGATGCAGCTAAGGTAAAGGCTATAATGGAAATGCAACCTCCAAAGAATATTAGTCAAATGAGGACATTGCAAGGAAGAGTTCAATCTATCAGAAGATTTATATCACAGCTAGCAAACATATCACAACCTTTTACAAAAACATTACATAAAGGTGTAACCTTTGCATGGAATGAAGAATGTGAGAACAACTTTAATCATATCAAGAAGTATCTATCCAATCCTCCTATTTTGATGCCTCCTATTCATGGGAAGCCATTGATCTTATATGTCTCCGCTACAGATACATCACTGCAGGCATTGCTTGCACAACATGATGAGAACAAAAAGGAAAGAGCTATATACTATATCAGTAGAACATTGGTTGCATATGAGAAGAACTATTCAATGATTGAGAAGGCTTGTCTAGCTATGATCTTTGCATCACATAAATTGAGACACTACATGTTAGCTCATACCATGCAATTGGTAGCTAAGATTGATTCACTCAAGTACCTACTAAGCAAAGCTCCCCTCATAGGTAGATTAGCTAAATGGGTTATGCTCTTAAGTGAATTTGACATTGAATATGTGGAAAGAAAATCTATCAAAGGACAGGTTATTACTGATCAATTAGTAGATGCACCTATGCTTGATGATACACCAATGCAAATGGAATTTCCAGATTCCTCTATCATGACTCTTTCTTCTAGAGAATGGCAGTTATTCTTTGATGGCTCCTATACATAGAATGGATCTGGAGTAGGCATATTTTTCATAACTCCTCAAGGATACTCAATCCAAAAAGCATTCAAATTAAAGCTCCCTTGCACAAACAATATTGCTGAATATGAAGCCCTTTTGAATGGTATGAAAATAGCAATTGAATGGAGGGTAAAAAAATTACACATTCATGGAGACTCTCAACTTGTTATCCATCAAGTCAATGATGTGTACCAAACTAAAGATGAAAAACTCATTCCTTACAAGAGAATGGTAGATGATCTAAAGAAGTATTTCATATCTATCACATTTGAGAAAATACCTAGAATGGAGAACAAGGCTGCTAATGCAATGGCCACACTATCTACTTTTTTACAACAGCCTGAACATGAGCTACACTATGAGCTCTTGGTGGAAGCACTATCTTATCCTACATATGATTCCCTCAAAACCCGCATGATCTACAATGTTGTTGGTCATGATTCATCCAGATAAAAAAACCTATTTTCATATCTCCAAGACCAAATCATTCCTGATACCTTCAACCGCCATGAAAAGAGATACCTTATCCATAATGCCTCCCGATATGTCATCATTGGCCATGATCTGTACAAATGAGGTCTAGATGGTACACTACTTAGATGTTTAGAATGGGAAGAGTCTCAACATGCATTAGAAGAAGTCCATGATGGTATTTGTGGGTCACACTCAAATGGTTTGACACTAGCTCAAAAAATTATTAGGGTTGGGTACTATTGGCCTGAGATGGAGAAAGAGGCTATCAAATTTGCTAAGAATTGTCAAAAGTGTCAAGTACATGGTAACCTAATTCATGCTCCAGGGAGAGATCTACTTCCCTTTACTACACAATGGCCTTTTCACCAATGGGCATTTGATCTTATAGGAGCTATACATCCTCATTCTTCTAATGGACATACCCATATAATCATAGCTATAGATTATTTTACAAAATAGGTAGAAGCAGTCCCTTTGACACAAGCAACTGGAAAACAAATCTCTATATTCATATTGAACTATATCATATGCAGATATGGGATACCTCATTCCATAATCACAGATAATGGTGGACAATTCAAGAACAAAGATCTAGATGATTTATGTGCCAAGTTCAAGATTACACAACATTGATCTTCTATCTACTATCCTCAAGGGAATGGACAAGAAGAGGCTTCTAACAAGAATCTATTGAAAATCTTGCACTGTACAGTTAATAAAATAGGAAGAGACTGGCATCTCATGATCAATCCAACTCTTTGGGCCTATAGAACAAGTATCAGAACACCTACTAGGGCTACACCTTTCACTTTAGTTTATGGGTCTAAAGTGGTACTGCCTATTAAGGTTGAAATCCCATCACTAAGAATCAGAATGCATGGTCTAGTAACTGATGATGACTATAGAGTGTCTAGGTTGCAAGAACTTGAACTACTAGATGAGTGCAGACAAGCAACGTATGATCATCTCAGAGTATATCAGAAGAGAATGTCTAGAAGCTACAACAAGAAAGTCAGACACAAAGAATTTCATGTTGGTGATCTAGTCTTGAGAGAGAATCTTAAAAATCAATCACATAGAAAGCGCAAGGAGAAGTTTGAACCCAACTGGCTGGGTCCCTTTGTAATCACTGCTACTTTTGGCTCTAGTGCTTATCAACTCTCAATGACTGAAGGAGAACAGCTCTAAGAACTAATCAACGTTCTCCATCTGAAGAAATTCTATGCCTAAGACATTCAGTCTATGGTAAAATGTCCTGAAAAAATCTTAAAAATCTGAAAAAGTCTTGAAAAAATGAACATCTTGGTGAAAACCTAGCAATGGGCACCTTGATGATTCACAAAAAAAGTAAAAAAATATCAAAAATGAAAAATACAAAAAAATGAGAAAAAGAAAAAGTGCCTTGGTGAAAACCTGGAAACAGGCACCTTGGTAGCAAAAATAGAATCTCTGCCAAGATGGCGAAAACTCGGCAAATGGGTGCCACTTGTTTCAAAATGCTCCATCTATCAGCACAATCTTGGTCTTTCCCAGCTTTCAATCTTGCTTTAGTTTGTACATATTTCCCGGTTTGTTTCTACATTCCTATTTTCAATAAGTCGGTCTATACACCAATCAGCTCAAGTGTCTGTATCCTATCAATGCTTAACACTTGGGGGCAATCAATGGCATATCCTTTAGTCTCCAATGTATATTAGACGTATCATATCCAGTCAAAGTCCTTTGAAGCTTCATCCAAGTCAGTCAGTCAGTCTTATCTCCAGAAAGGATTTTGCATCTACATCAAACATCAAACAACAAACTGAAAACAATATATGCTTTTTATATGCTTTTATCTCCTTGTATGCTTACTGATTCACATTGAGATTTTTGCATATTATGTCCTTTCAAGCTCTTCAATGATGTCCTTTATAGGATTTAGAGAGTGATGACTGGGGGCATAATCTTTTCTTTGTTTTCTTCTTGTATGTGAAAATCTAACAACTTTGGAAATTCTGGATTGAAATGGTGTCTGACTGTAAGAGCCTATATCTCAAATTGGATGGCCATGTGTACCTCGACCATTGATACCTAGAAAATTCAAGGAAGTTTGATCTAACTATTATCTTTTTTGAGTGATTTCTTGCTCCTATTGTGAAATGCGATCTTACCTAAGGATGTGAACAATAAAGGGTCACTACGGGTAATTCACATTGGATTTCGAATGATCTCTTGACTGCTTGATGTGTTTGCACTACAAGGTGTATTTTGGTCATCACGACGTCTATGTTTTGATGCTTATACAAATTTCTATATGAAAATGGACATGATATTCAGGTCATCTTGGTGTTTGTGCCTTGGTGCTTATATCTAATCTGGCATTCCAAAAACAAAATCAATATTCATATGTCCATGGTTTCATAATCAATGGGTGTTGTATATATTCCTACGCATACAAATTGATATTCATATGTCTATGGTTTCATAACTAGTGGGCATTGTATTGATTTATCTAGTTACCTAAAAATTCAATGATGAGAATAACCGACACATGATCAGTGACTAGGTCCTAGATCTTAAGTTGCATTTCATATTACATGTTTCTTTGTGTTTTGCATGTTTGCATGATCTCACAATGACTCAACGAACTTCAAAGCTTAAACAATTCTTTAAATATCTCTTCAAATCTAACAAAGAGCTAAAACCTAACTTGAAGGTCTCTTCAATCGAATCGCAAGCAGTTACTATCCTGGGTTAAACATCCTTTTTGACATAAGACTGAGTACTTGTCTTCATCAATACCTGCAAAACATATCATGTGAATTGTTGCATTTACATATCATAATCATTTGTTGCATCAAAATTCATCCATGTGCATAAGCATAAATCATACATACATATTTCCATAATCAAATACATTTGCATAACATCTATACATATTAAAGAAATCATTGCATTGCATTTATCCATACATACATTCTACTCTATCCATAGCATAAGCATCACATGATATCATCATAAATCAAAACATGACAAGTACATATGAAGTCACAACCAAAATATCAATCTCATATATATCAAAAATCTCGAACTAGTCAGGGGTGCACTACTGGTACAGTATACAAAAGAATAAGCTCAGCTAAGCTATTAGCATCAATATGGTATATCAATGATCACAAAGATTACAATATATCATAATCAACCGATGAAAAATGTTAGAACATATCACAGATCAATCAGCTATCAGCATGATCCTCTACATCTGGTGGAGGTGGAGGTGGTACATTAGGCACTGGCTCTACTCTCAGGGCCCTAGCTCCCTCTAATGCCATCATGAACTGTGAATAGGTAAGGACTCTCTGTGCTGAAGGAACTACAGTATAATAAGCTGAAACATAATAGGTAGATCTCGAGGTCTAATGAATCACCTCTACCTGTAATCGATGTACCTCTCTAGTGAGTGCAATGCATTGTTTATCAGCCTCTATGAATCTCTCCTCCCACCTAGCACTGTGTATCTTCAGGTCCCTGACCTGAACTCTGAGATGTCTAATGGTCTCCTGTGGGGTAGGAGGAACAAATGGATCAACATCTGGCATATCAGTATTAGGGGCCCCCTGCTCTATAGTCTTTTCTCTCTGCGCCTTGCAGTATTTGACCTCTACACCTAAATCAAAACCAATATCCCCCTCAGTAAAGTCCATACCACCACCCACCACCTGCTCAGCTACAAGTACCTCATCTATCGAACCAACTCCACCCAATATGCCACCCTCTCCCCTAGTCCATTTGTGGGAACTGAAAGATCTTCCTGCTATGGAACTAGTGGGATGAGGGGCCCTCATCTGTCTTGATGGTCTCTATGGTGGAGCCATCACTCTGGGTCTCAGAGGTGTGGGGTGCATGATTAGAGCCTATGTCGGTCTCGGACCCTACCCCATTGGGGCCCTAGTCACATCTATCGCATCCTCCATGGAGGGTATCAGCTCAGTGGTATCAGAAAATCTGTGAATGGGGTGATCAACAAGCCATGAGATGAATTCATTAGTAACACCAGCATCCAGTACATCTGCTCTATACTCCCAATCCCTGCTGACAATCGCACTGTACTCTTGTGAACACAAAGCATAAGAGAGCCTCTGTGTCCATCCAAGTCCAATCTCACACCCTATCCGTGCATATGTGGCATAATCCTCTGGGGCATCCTGAATGTGTCCATACTACCGCTAGACCCTAGTAATCAGAAAACTCTCTATGGTGGAGGAGGACCTCACAATCAGTACATGGCTCTAGAAGAAATAGCTAAACTGCTCTCGCGCAGTAGGCCAAGGCTCAATGGCTACATATGGTCTCTAGTGAACAAAAGTCATGTCATCGAGGCATCACCTCCAATACTCTACATGGCCCATCCATCCCTGTATAACATATTTGACATATCTATATATGACAGGCTCCTGAGGCTGCCTCTAAGAAGTACAAACAAGTCTCAACATGGGGATATGCTCCCATGCCCATATCTTTAGAACAAGAGCTCCTGCGGCAAAAGATTTTCTCTCTTGATACACCACCTCATGCATCTCAAAGAACATATGTGCTAATAAACACTAACCCCATGCTAACTCAGTGGGAGTGGCCATCAACCATGCTACCATAGGGGCCCAACCCATCAGAAGACCATTCTACTGACGGTCAGACATAATGATACCACCAATCATACCAGCAAGAATACACTCTAATTGGTGTGTCTGTCTATATCTCTGAACTAGGGTCTCCTAGGAAATGGAGGCCATCATTTGGGTATCATCTCTGAAGAGATGTCTAAAAGATAACACACTTGAGTTCCCTAAACTCACATACTCTGGTCTCCTAGCAGCATGGAACAGAATCCGCAATATCCGGTACACATCCTCAGGAGTAACAGTAAGCTCCCCCATCGGTAAATGGAAAGTATGGGTCTCTGAGTGAAACCTCTCAATCAATGCAGTCAAAAGCCCATGATTTACCCTAATCTCGAGTAAATGAATCAAGTGCTCGAAACCACAAGCAGCAAGGTGCACTCTCATAGGGTCTAGAAAGGAAACACATAATCTTTGAGTAGTAGGATGAGAGATCCAAACATGTACGTCTAGATATACGACCTACACAGCATAGAAATAGGGAATCCTATCAGTAATTGGGTCACAAAATAGGTTACAAGGACAGAAATGGGGCAGTTCAGTATTTCAGAAGGTAGGTTAACAGGTTAGGAATTAGGCTAAGAAATCAAAAAATTCAAAAATTGGACTTAATAATGAGTTTTGTGCTCGCTGTTTTCCATATGACAACTCAGACTAGCATGAAAAGTTGTATGACTTTCTGCACCATACCAAATGACAAACCATAGTAGCACAACAAAGCATTACTCATCGTACGAGTTATGAGGGACCCGATGGAATGTCATACGACTCATGGGTCCCTCTGATACGAGTTGTGGGGGCTTATCAGATGATAATCTAGCTACTCTTGAAAAGTCGTACGAGTCCTACTGGGGAGTCGTATGAGTTTCCATGCATGCAAAATTAAAAAATGGAAAAGACATATGAAAATTTCTAAAATCCTATAAAACATGGAAAAATTGACATTTTAGCAAGGCACAGAGGTCCACCTACTGGATGTCCATATTGTCAGGGTCTTTGGTGTCTCCGGTTGCACTCAAATCGGTGCGAACACATAGGTACCTTTGATTTTGCTACTTTATCTACCATTTTTCTCAGAGGGCTCCACAAAGAAATCTAAAGTCAAAAGGTTGAAATGAATTGAAAATGACCCTTTCAGTCTTTATATAGCTTTTGACCTAATTTCCAAAAGTGCTTTGTTTTTCATGAAAATTGCACCCTTGGCTAATTTCGACATTCTGAATCTATTTTCGAGATCAAAATTCAAATCTGAGATCATTTACTATGTCAAAATCATGATTTAAAATTTTTGGACCCAGGATGGTCTATTGCTTGCATAATCGACCTTCAATCATCACAGAAATCTAGAATTCAACTTAACTGATTATCTTTCATCAAACTATCAAAATTTCAACTTGGTCAACTTTGGTCAACTCATGGTCAAACCTAGTCAAACTTGTTCTCCAGGACCTCTCAATGATGCAGAATGCATTTTTGAATGTGTATAACCACTTCTCAAATCAATTAACATGCTTTTGAACTATTCAATGCTGAATTTTCTTGTCAGATTTCAATTTTAATCCCAAAGGGGGCATGGTATTGCACATCATTCAAAGTCTATAAATTAAATTTTAAAATCAAATCTTTCCTCAGTAATCAAGACAACAACCACGTCTAGTTGTTGATTCGTCAAAAGACCTCATCACTTGGGGCAAATCAATCATCACTTGGGGCATATCAGATTCATCGAGATCCATATCAATCTGGTATTCTTTTAATCTTGTAAATTGTATCAGTTTTGCAACTATTGGTTCAATTGTGTTATTTCCTTGGTTCTTCAGAAACTGAAGGGTTCAGATGTGATACCAATGTAATTCAATATAAGGATAATTGGGTCTGGAATCGATCACTCATTTCTTCGCACTCATAAGGTTCAGAATCAGGTGTTTTGACACTTTTTCACAATCATCGGTTCATTGCTATTATAGTTAACATTATCTTTGGTCATTCAGGACCGATTATCTTCATATCAACTCCAATCAGCTTCTGTCTCATATCAATATCAATTTCATATCGATATCAATCAACATCATACACAGACTATCTTTGAACCATTGCGCTTCGCACAACAATTCAAAGAGGGGCAAAATGTAATACCCCAAAAATGGGCTATAGGTTCATTAATCTCTTATATCAAAACATCGAATGAAATCGACATCAAAGTCCTAACCAAAGGCACATCTGAACATCATCGAATCCTAATTGATTATCTCAAATTCTACATCGGGGAATATTCCTATTTATCATAATTATCTTTAATTTAATGATTATTTGGCGATAAATCTTATTTATCCTAAAGTTTGATTAATTGAATATTGTCAATATTTAATTAATTAGATTTAATACTGCCACTTAATTGTTTAATTGAAGTTAATTCTATTTATTCCTAAATTGTATTATTTAAATTTGACAATAAATCCAAAATCCTATGAATAATTGATTAAATTCTTATTTAATTAATAAAAGCAAGTTGTCAATTTTAATAATATTGTTTTTGAATTAAAGTTTGAAAAATAATTGATTAACCCATAAATCAATTGTCTTATTTTTCAAAATCAGTTAAGTTGGAAATAAATCACTTTATTATTAAATTAATTCATAAATAAATCATGCACAATCAGAAAAGCAGACAATTATCAATCATCAATTAAAGCTAAACTCTATTTTGAGTTGATCTCTACTTTTGCATGTTTTTATGAGTTAATTATCCTTTATTTAAAAATAACTCAAAAATCAACTTGAGTTATTTGAGTGATTTATGGATTTCTTCCATGCACCTCCAAAGCCCTGGATTTCTATAAATTAAGGCTTCAGCTCATCTCAAATCATCTCATAATTTTGCAAACTTATGCTAGCAAATTGCTATTTGGAGAATCGAAGCTTCTTTGCGAATCAACCACATTTTGTGAGATCACTTTTGTTTTCATATCATTTCTTAGCTTAGTTTGCATATCAATTTTCATATTAGCATAGATTCATATCAAGTTTTCATTATCTTATTTGCCCAGAAAAATCAAAAAAATAGATTAATTGCATTCATTCCATATCTAGATTCTGCGTTCAAATCCTTCATTTAGGTGTCGTCAAGGTCACTGATCTCGGTATAATCTGAGAATACATACTCGCATCTACTAGAAGGCAGTAAATTGCCTAGTTAGTTTAGTTTCATTTATTGCATGATTTCGATTTCAACTAACCTCTAATGTTTTACTAAAGTGTTGTGTCTACAGACCAGGTACAAAATTCACACACACAATGACCTTGCTAATAAACCATGCAATGGGAGATTCAATAAAGACAAGGGAAAGAATGCCAATATCCTTGAGAATCAATATGAGAATGAAATGCAACTATGATAGAAATGAGAATGCAAGTTAAGTTATGAAAAGAAAGATGCAAGTGTTACAATCCAAGATAATTAATCTATGTGAGCTAATCTAGAGCATAGAAATGAAGCTAATATAGGAAAGCATAGATATGAAACTATGATGAAAGAAATGAAAGACGGATGCAAGAATGTTTTCAAAAAGCTCCAAAGTCTCCAAGCAATCCTGCAGCATAAGGTTAGTATTCAAAAGATGGATCCTAGAATGAGAAGAGAGCTCTCCTTTTATAAGAAATGAGAAAGAATGGACCATGGAGATTAATAGGTAAAAGATTTAATCAAGGGTGGGGCTTGAAAGAGGAGCAATCTATGTACACAAGTATCCTCCAATGAGAAACTAAGAGTTGACTTTTATGTCCATATGAGAAAAAAAGTGCTTTTTCCCTTTTATAAAATAGGAATAATGCTTTATTTGTGCAACTTAGGATAAGAGGAAAAGTGAAGGGCTTTTTATTTAATAAAAGAGGAGGAAACTCTTTTTAATTAAATAAAGACTTAAGGATAAAATGGTTAGCCCATAGAAAATAATTGAATAAATGATAGAACTAGGATTTGATCAAGAGTAAGCAATTGATGATTTTAGCAAAAGGGGCTAATAGTCTAGGTGACCATTTTTGGGTGATTACATTTGCCCCTCCTTGACTAATGTGTGATCGATCTGAGAACACATTACATTAAAGAATAGATCAGCCAAGAAGGCAAGTAGAGATCTGACTCCAAAGAATGAAGTGTAGAGAGATAGAAAATCCTGCATGGTCAATCTGGTAGCGATAGTACTGAACACTTAGGAAAGAAATGGATAGTATCAGGACTCAAGATGAGAACTAACATGTCAAGTGAAAAGATAGATCGATTAGAGAAAATAGAATGGTCAAGCATATGCTCTGGAGAATAGCTAATAGGATATGATGTGTCTGCCCCCTTGGGATCAAAATTGAAATTGAAAATAGGTAGAGGGAAGGTAGAAGCAAGAGCAACATGATCAAATCACTAGAAATCATAATCGAAGAGATA
The DNA here is from genome assembly GCA_027943335.1 of Chamaecyparis obtusa. NCBI lineage: Eukaryota > Viridiplantae > Streptophyta > Pinopsida > Cupressales > Cupressaceae > Chamaecyparis > Chamaecyparis obtusa. Next base: position 107,435 of record BSBK01011606.1, read on the forward strand.
AAGCACGATAGGATAATCATCAAGCAATGAAGACATGCCCCAGTCAAGACCTCATAGAGAGATGAATGAAAGAATAGAAGGGTGAGACAGATGGGGATGAAGAAATGAAGATTCCCCAACAAACATCGAAGGATCAAGCCTCAAATGGTCAACCAACTGCACAAAAGAAGGGAAAAAATTTGAAATGTGATTTTGACTATCAAGATGAACTTAAATTTTTATTTTGATCCCAAAAATGGATCCAGGACGTCGAAATTAGCTAGGGGTGCAATTTTCATGAAATTTTGAGATGTTTTGAAAATTGGTCAAAAAGTCAAAATGCTATATAAGGGGTAAAAAAGTCATTTTCAAATTCATTTGTCTTTTGTGATTTTGAGAATCTTAAGAGCTCAGAGAGAGAAGATGGCTCAGAAAGCAGTAGTTTCAATTCACCATCATCGATTCGAGCACGATTGGTTGCACAACCGGCCTCCTCAGTATGGTGCCCCGGTAAGTTTTCAAAAAAACTTTGCTTTTTTGAGTCATTAATGAGCATTTAATGTTTTTTAAACATGTTTTTAATTTTTTTGAAAAAATTTCAAATTTTATTGGTGCGAAAGTTCACATGATACTTAAAAAGTACCGCACACTTTGAGAAACTCTGTCGTGCGATAGTTCACGGGACCAAAAAGTATCACCCGACTATTCAGTCTAGTGTCACACGATACTGGGTGAAACATCATACGATACTTAGTGAATTATCGCATGGGCAAAGATTATCACACTATTGTTGAAGAAAGTATCACAGAATACTTTTCTAAAGAATAGTGCCGCACTAGTTAATAAGAAATATCACATGTTTAAATTTTGAGCAATGTGACATGGGTCTAGACAATTTTTGCGTTTAAGTTTTTGATGTACTAATTTTGATCATCCATCATGATATGTTCTGACATCTGGATTTGTTTATGGCTTGCAAGAGACTTTCCCGGTATTGTTGATTAGAGCGCCGTGAGTGACTGGCTTACGGTGCGTCCGAGATCTAGACGATCCAGGAAAGGATGATTTGGTTAGCATGGGTTTTGGGTTCCTCCTTGATATGCCCCATATTCAGGCAAATCATGGGTTGTTGACTGCTCTAGCTGAGAGGTGGCACAGTGAGCACAACACCTTTCATCTACCTACTAGAGAGGCGACCATCACCTTAGAGGATGCCTATCGGATCCTGTGAGTGCTGAGTCATGGAGATCCGGTGAGTATAATCATGTTTCTAAATATTTAGAGGTGTAAAGTTTCCATATGATAAGAAACGGACATGATTTTCTATTGGCACAGGTATATTACGATCAGGATCCTACTGAGGGGCGGCAAGCCATCCAGGACCTATTCCAGGATGTTATGATTATCGACAGACACCTTAATTAGGAGTGGCTAATGGAGGAGTATGGTAGGGAATTTCCAGTGCCTTGCATTGTTTGTTCAATTGTTGCACAGGCCCTCATTACTGATAGGAGTCAGAAGGGGTTTCCACTGGGATGGGGTAGGTTAGTAGTGGATTTGGTTGCACATCCATGATAGTTAGCATGGGGCTCAGCCATATTGGCTGATATGTATCATGAGCTCCATGAGATAGTGTACAGAGATGGCAGGACCTGGGCATGTGGAGCCGTGCTTGCTTAGATATGGGTGTGGGAGCACATTGCTATAGTGCACCCACATGTATAGTCGAGGGAGAGGAGGCATCCCTACATTTTTCGATATATGGGATTTATATCATATGCTCAAAGCGGTGACCTGACATATTACAAGAGACTCCTTGATGAGTTGACCTCTTTTGAGTGGACACCGTATAGGGCTTGCGAGTAGTGGAGTGACAGAGAGCGCGAGCTAGGGTATATGCTATGTAGTCGGCCACTGGTAGGCCACCATGCTAAGGTGGTGGAGAGATTCATCATCACTCATGTCTAGAGATAGTTTGGTTGACAACAAAGAGTATCTACAAAGACCACCACCTATGCTAGGTCTCGAGACAAGGAGGGGCATGGATGGCTACTAATGCTAGACTACTAGCAGGCAGTACAAGAGATAGCTAGGATATGGAGGGAGCCATGGGACTACCTCATAGGGATAAAAGATGCAGGTGTAGATGTAGCCTATAGGGTAGAGCGACAGAGGTGTCTTTTCCCCAGGTTTACTATGCCAGATGCAGACCCATAGGCACAGGGTGGAGACAAAGATGATGGGGATAATGGGGGAGGGAGGGGTGGAGAGAGAGGAGAGGGTTCTAGATCAAGTGGCTAGTGGTGGGCATAGAGACATAGGTTAGTGAGCCCTAAGGAGGATGATGCAGTGAGGGTTTTTTGTCGCAGGGTGGACGTAGAGTAGGAGCAGCTGATAGGGGGAGGGGATCTAAGAGCTAGGATCCAAGTTCTAGAGGTGGAGATGCAATAGTTACAGATCACCATAGCTATCAAAGAGAAGCAACTAATGGATTTGAGATCCGAGCTTGAGTGACGGGATAGGGCTATATAGGTTTCCACTGCAGAGAATCAGAGAGAGGTAGCACGAGTTGCATACTATCATGGGCTCTATATACAGGTGATACCAGAGGGTCAGAGAGCACCGCCCTACTCTGTGATAGCTGGGAGATCTAATATGGTACTTGATGTAGTGGCAGCGCCACCTCCTCCACCACCAGCTCCACATGATGGAGCTAGCGAGTCTTAGGTTTTAGGTTAGATAGATGTATAGAGATATATCCTGGGACTTGATCTAGTTTTTGGTATCCCACATTGTATCATGACATTGTTATATATATAAGATTACCAGATTTATGATATAGCTTGTGTATTTGTCCCACTTGTGATGGATGTTTCAATTTTTGTATTGTCTTGTTATATTGTCCAAAATGTATGTTATATGCTCATATATATTCTCTCTCATAGATGTATGTTTAGTTCTCATGATTATGATATAGACTCTTGTTTCTGAAAATGATCTTTGTGATGATAAAGATATGATGATAAGATTAACCCCTTGTGATGACAGGAACAAGATGTGATGAAAAAGACAAGGAGCAAAAGACATGATCAAGAAAAGAAAAGATGAGCACAGTTGAATGACATGTCCATGAAAGATGAAAAGGAGAGCTCTCTCCGTATGCAAGATGCAAAACTAACTAACATGAACCTAAAAATACAAGCTACTATGAAAAGTGGTTTACTTGCAAGGTCATGAAGCTATTAGTCTCTAATATTCATCATCGAGCATTGGTAGCATCGCAAGATCGTACAATACACACTAGTATAACTATGGGTATATGAATATGATATATATTAGATGAAATGTGGGAATCCCACCTAGGCACCAAAGACATGTAGGTCAAGATGACTAGTGCAGTGAGATTCCCTAAGTTTAATATAGCAAGATTATGCTCGCACCGAGACATAAGGAAGTCAAGATGTCTATAAGCACGCACTTGCAAACACAATCAAGGACAATACCTTGTAAGTCCTATTGTCAAGTAGAACCAGCATAAATGCTAATGCCAATTAAGACCAACAAAATATATCCACAAGTAGAGAAAGAAATAAAACATGTCCTCATGCCCCCAGTCTTCTAGCTATGCATCATCGAAAACCATTAGGGAGAGAACAATTAGCAAAGAAATCATCATAGACAACACACAAAGAAATAAAGTCCAACAAGTCTTAGCAAGTCAAGTGTTTTAAGTGCATGTGAGTAGGTCATAGAGTCAATCTTTGAGTATCACCTTTACTGGTGGAAATATCGCATCATTCTGGACCGTGGGTACACATCTGATAAGTGTTGAAAAACACTCGATGCTAGGGTAGTGTTGAAAAACACAGTTTGGGGAGTGTCGAGAAACATTGTTTGAACCAAGTGGTTTGAGGAACCCTAACACAGAAAGAGACCCAAGATGAGCTAAAAAAACATGTGCCCCCTAGACTAAGACAAAAGTCAATTCCAGGCCAAGAGAGGTAAAGTGAGAAGTGGAGCGAATGAGTGCCATGCAAGACTGATAGACATAGGTGCAAGGGTCTCAAGCAGCCCCTGTTTCCAGGTTTTCACCACTTGATAGATTTTTTAGGACTTTTTTCAATTTTTTTGTATTTTTGCTACCAAGGCGCCTATTTCCAGGTTTTCACCAAGGCACTTATTCTATTTTTTTGAATTTTTTGCTTTTTTATTTATTTTTTTGGTGAGACATCAAAGTGCCTATTGCTAGGTTTTCACTAGGATGCTCATTTTTTCAGTACTTTTATGTTTTTTAGGATTTTTTTAGCATCATATATGATTTTTTTGGAATTTTTTCAGGATCAATAAAAATATGTACAAAGAGCTCAAGAACCTTTTCAGGATCAATAAAAATATGTACAAAGAGCTCAAGAACCTTAGGCATATAACTTTTTCAGATGTAGAACATTGATAGGCTCGGTAAGCTCTTCTCCCTCAGGTGTAGATAGCTGATAGGCTCCGGACCCAAATGTTGCTATGATAATGTAAGGCCCTAACCAATTTGGCTCAAAATTTCCTTTCTACTCCCTATTCTACTGATTTTTGGGATTTTCTCTAAGAACTAGTTCACCCACTTGAAACTCTCTAGGATGAACTTTCTTATTGTAAGCAGTAGACATTCTCTTTTGATAAGTGCACATGTGATCAAAAGTGGCCTTGCGGTGTTCTTCCAACATGATAAGCTCATGCACTCTCATGGTCCTTTGGTCTTCATCGGTAATCAAACCCTGGAGAGAGACTCTTAGTGAAGGTATTTCAACCTCTAATGGTAAGACAACCTCAGAACCATAGACCAAGGAAAAAGGTGTTGCACCTGTAGGAGTGCAGATAGAAGTTTTGTAAGCCCATAGCACAGGATTGATTTGTAGATGCCAATCCTTGCCTGATTTATGCACTATTCTATGGAGAATTTTTAGCAATGTTTTGTTTGAGGCCTTAGCTTGGCCATTCCCTTGAGGGTAGTAAACAAAAGACCAATGTTGTTTGATTTTGAACTTTTGCACAAGTGCTTTAGGTATTTGTTTTTAAATTGGCCACCATTATCCGTGACTATGGAAGAAGGAATACCATAGCAGCAAATGATGTGATTCAAAATAAATAGGGCAACATGTTTTCCTGTAGCTGCAGACAGTGGGACAACTTCAACCCATTTAGTGAAATATTCAGTAGCTATAATAATGAATTTATGCCCACTTGAAGAACTAGGATAAATTTTACCTACCAATTCAAAGGCCCATTGCTGAAATGGCCAGTAAATAATAAAGGGAACGAGCTCGTGTCCAGGAGCATGAATGAGATTCCCATGTAGTTGAAATTTCTTGCATGACTTGGCATATTGAATAGCATCATTTTGCATAGTAGGCCAATAGTAAACAACCCTAATCAAGTTCTGAGCTAGCGCAAGACTGTTAGAGTGTGACCCACATATGCCATCATGAACTTCGGCTAGCACCTTTTCTGACTCCTCTATTTATAGACACCTAAGGAGAGTTCTGTCTAGACCCTTCCTATACAAGTCACTAGAGATGAGGGTAAAGTGTGAGGCATTACAGATGAGTTGGCGCTTCTCATTACATGTTATATTTTTAGGGATAACTTGATCTCAGAGATAGGAAAAGATGGTGGCATAGCAGGAGGAGTCATGACTGACCATAGTGTAAATGACATGGTCATCAAGGGAATTGTAGGTAGGGTAGTGAAATTCTTCCACCAGGAACTCAAAGCATGGTTCATGCTCTTCCAGTTACAGGATGGATGCCAAAGTAGCCATGGCATCAGCAACCTTGTTCTCAGCTCTAGGAATTTGTTGGAATGTGACAGATGTAAAATAATTCCTAAGTGAGTCTATCATCCTCTTGTAGGGAATCAACTTGTCATCTTTGGTTTGGTAATCATCATTTACTTAGTTTATGACAAGTTGAGAATCTCCAAAAATATACAACTCAGAAATCCTCCATTCAAGTTCAAGCTTAACACCATTCAGTAAGGCTTCATATTTAGCTATGTTATTGGTGCATGGAAAGAGAATCTTGTATGATTTAGGAATGGTGTATCCATGAGGCATAACAAATAGGATTCCAGCACCAGCACCATTCTGTGTATGAGAACCATCAAAAAATATTTTCCATGTACGCCTTGTGATATTCATGATTGAGGCATCTGGGAAATCTATCTGAAGAGGAGCATTATCAATCATGGGAAACTCAACCAATTGATTGCAATTTCTTTCCCTTTAATAGCTTTTCTCTCAATATATTGAATGTCAAATTCTGAAAGAATCAGCATCCACTTAGCAAGGCATCCAGTAAGCACAGCTTTACTTAGGAGATATTTTAAAGGATCAATTTTAGCAACTAGCTATGTAGTATGTGCAAGCATGTAATGTCTGAGTTTTTGAGATGCAAACACCATAGCTAAGAAAGCCTTTTCAATACTAGTGTAATTGATTTCATAAGTAACTAGAGTGTGACTGATATAATAGATAGCTCATTCTTTTCCCTTATCATCATGTTGTGTAAGGAGAGCCCCTAAGGAATTTGATGTAGCAGAAATGTATAATATCAAGGGTTTCCCTTGGATAGGTGGCATTAGAATAGGAGGTCATGCTAGGTAATCCTTGAGCTAGTCTAGGTTCTTTTGACACTCTTCATTCCATATACAAGTAGCTCCTTTATGCAAATTCTAATTGAATGGTTGAGCTCTGTTAGCTAGCTAAGAAATGAACCACCTGATAGATTGGAGATGGCCCTAGAGACCCCTTAATTGTTTGATGTTGCAAGGAGGTGGCATCTCCATGATAGCTTGCACCTTTTCTGGGTCTACTTCTATTCCTTTTGCTGATATTATGTATCCTAGTAGTTTCCCATAAGTGACACCAAAAGCACATTTTTTTGGATTTAATCTGAGTTGAAATCATTCCATGCGGTATAATATCAAACTCAAATCAGACAAATGAGTGCTTCATTGTTGTGATTCTGCAAGCATGTCATCAACATAGTCCTCCATGTTTTTGTGCATCATATCATGAAAGATGGTAGTCATGGCTCTTTGATAGGTTGCACTAGCATTTTTAAGCCCAAACAACATGACATTCTAGAAAAAGGTACCCCATGCACATGTGAAGGCTGTCTTCTCCTGGTAATTAGGTACGATCTTAATCTGGTTATATTCAGAGAAGCCATCCATAAGGGAGTACATTTCATATCCCACTATCATGTCCACTATTATGTCGATGTTTGGAAGTGGAAAATCATCCTTAGGGCATGCTTTATTTAGATCTCAAAAATTAGTGCATACACAAATGGACTTGTCGTGTTTTGAAAAAGGGACAATGTTAGAAATCCACTCAGCGTAGTCAATCCCTTTTATGAAATTGGATTTTAGGAGCTTCTCAAGTTCAGACTTAACTAGTAATGCCACATGGGGATGCATCTTTCTTAGTTTTTGTTTGACAGGTTTTACCTCTGGAGCAATAGAGAGATGATGAATAATAAGCTTAGTATCTAAACTTGGCATGTCTGAGTATGTCCAAGAAAAATTGATCTTTTTCTCTTGAAATAATGTAGCAAATTGTTCTTTTTCTTCTGCTAAGAGAGACTGAGCCACATGTATGATTTTAGGAGATTCCTCTGTCCCCAAGTTGATTGGTTGTGTAGGTTCTATTATAATTGAAGACCTTTCTTGAGAATAGCTCAACAGACTACCAAGTACCTCATCCTCGAGCGCCTCAATGAGGTTTTCACCCTTAGATACATCTTTATTTTTACTATTTTGAGGTTTGGATACTGCCACAATGTGGTTTTCACTTTCCGACCCTTGCTTTTTTCTTTTAATTTTATGACTGAGGTACTTGATATCTGATTCATTCATGTTTGTTGCTGGTTCGCTGGTGGAAGAAGTAATAGGTTCAATGGCATTGAGGTAGCAGGTGATCTCATAGTCATTTTGAAAGGAAGGCAATATAGGTCTTTGATCTTGAGCAAACTAATCTATGATATTTGAGTGTATGAGGGAAAGAAAAATGACCAGTTCAAGGTTATTGATGCAGGGAATATCATCTTTGGTGACAAGAGAAGTTGAGCCTATAGGGTAGGCTCCAAAAGTATTGAGATCTAAATTTGTCATGGAAGGACCAGTGTGGTCCATTAAAGCAATACGTGGATTGAACTCATTAGACCCTACATGAGAATCATCAACTACATTGGGTTGGTCACTATAGGTATGAATCACATCAACGTCCATATCTACTGTAGAAGATCCATCTAAGAGAGTGTCCCATTCATACTCATTTGAATCGGTCATGGAACTTCTATTGGGATGTTTGTACCAAGAAGGCTTAGGACACCTAGAAGTAGAAGTATTCATGTTATTATGTGTGAGATCTCCTCTTTCTATCAATCATGCAATATTTCTACGTTGTCTATCAAAGCTCAACGACTCATTAGGCACAAAATTTCTAGATGTGGAGGCTTTAGCTATATTGTCAGTAGGTATCCATTCTCCTCCCCAAAGAAGTGAAGTAGAAGGAGGAAAATCTTCCATTTGGGCCATAGTGCATAGTGGTGATTCCTTGACATTTGTATCTGAGTCACTAAGCATGGGATTATTTCTAGAATATTCAAGGATGTCGTTGTCAACACCATATCCTAGACCTATAGTATCCTTAGAAGGTTGACCATCATTATGACTCAAAGGTTCAACTAGAGCATGCCCATTGTTATTTAAAGGTCTGTGACCTTGATAGCCCATTTTCTGTAGAAATTTATAGCCTTTTCCATAGCACTTAGGAGAAATGGGAGTAGTAACTGTCATACTATCTTCTTCTCTATAAATCCACTCCCTAACAGCTTGTTCTTCTTTTTCAACCTCCAAGGGTACAGATGATTGAACAAATGTACCAAAAACTATCATGGCAGAAGCAGAAGGCTTTGTCTTGTCTGAAGGTCTACCATAGGACTTAGGAGAAGTAGGCATAGTAGCAATGGAGTCCAATGTATAATCCCCCATACCAATACTCATCATCTTTAATTTTTGCTCAGCAGCAATGAGGGATGCATTATGATCATGAGAAGGTTTTTTGTAAGGAACAAATGTCTCAACAACAATTAGAGTATTGATAGTGATAGCATTGTCCCCACGAATCAAAATCTTAGCTCCATTGTGTGGAAACTTGACACACTGATGATAAGTGGAAGGGACAGCTTGCATTTCATGGATCCAAGGTCGACCCAGAAGAATGTTATATGTGAGTGGGGTATCCAACACTTGGAAAACAATATCTTTCATGACAGGGCCCACTCGGACAGGTAGCACAACAAGACCTTTGGAATATCTTTCCACTTCATCATATGCTTTTATGGTAATGTTTCTCCTAGGATCCATAGCCAATTCAAACAATCCCAACTGTTGCACAACATGGAAAGAAACAATATTTAACCCAGCACCATTGTCTATCAGGACTCAGCGGACTCGGGTATGGTAGATGAGAACTTCAATATGTAAAGCTAGATTATGAGGGTGACTAAGAGATGTGTCATCTTCTACAAAAAAGGATAGGTAGTGGGGAGACGTGATGTGGTTGACCATAGCCTGGAATCGATCTGGATCAATATCATTGGGAACATTTGTTGTATGAAGAGCTTTCTCAAGGATCTCTTTGTGCAAAGGGGATAGCTTAAGAAACTCAAAAATAGATATCTAAGTGGGTGTCCATTGTAATTGGTGCACAAGGTCATAGCTAGACAAAACTGAAGGAATTGCTTATTTAGAAGAAGAAGCTTGCTTGGGATCATGCGTAGTTTTAAGGACAATTTTCACTTGCCCCCTAGTAACAACATTTAGTGTCTCACTTTAGGAAGATGAACCATTTAGTGTTTGCAAGACCAACTTTGGCATACCATGATTGGTGTTATTATCATCTTGAGATCTCACCATAAGAACATTCTCAACAGCCTCTATCATGTTGATCACAGGTGAATCAGGAGTATATGTATAGTTGATCTTTGCATCATGATTCTTCTTATTTGCTTGAGAGGATTCTACTTTCTCATATTCAGGTAGAGGAGTCTTGAAAGCTTTGTGATCATAATTTTTAACTAAGCCATCTGTGAGCACTATGCCTCCACCAATAAGATCTTGAATGACGTCTTTAAGCTTAAAACAATTGTCTATCTTATGTCCCTTATTCCTATGATAATGGAAGAAATGATCTTCTCTCCACCAATCAGGCTTAACTGGTGGATCATAGGGATGAGAATTTTTAGGAAGCGTAAGATACTTATTGGCAACTAGAGTCTTAAGAATCACATCATACAGTTCAGCCAACTTAGTGTAGACTCGTCATTGATATGTCTTCTTTGGCTTGTCTGTATGTTGAGGCTTAGGAGCACTGTGGGTGTTGGTAGCCTCTTGTTGTTTTGCTACATATATAGCATTAGAGAGGTTAAAAGTAGGCTCTTTGGCTTTTGGGACATCCACAACACCATCATTGACAACATACTTGTTTTTATTCCAAGGTTTACTTTTGTCCTTGCCATTGCCCCTAGTATCCTTATTAATAACAATATCACCCTTTCTTATGGCCACATCTTCAATCCGATATGCACTTTCAACCATGTCATTGAAAGAGGAGAACAAGTGTTTCCTTAGATCATAATATAGTTCTGGCACAAGAGTGTTGATGAAAATGTCAATCTTTTCCCTTTCAGGTAGCTGTCAAGGATATCAAGAATATAATGACCTCCAATGTTGTAAGTAAGTGGAAAATGGATCACCTTGATGTTGCTTTAGAGCACTAAGATCTATCATGGTGATAGGCTATTGGATGTTGTATGAATAATGCTGGGTGAAGTGTCTAGCCAACTCATCAAAAGTTTTAAGAGGTGGTGTCAACTTCGCAAACCATTCTAGAGCTTTTCCTCTTAAGCTTCTAGGGAACAATTGTAGAAGAAATGTGTCTTCATGAAGGAAGTCCATGCTAAGAGCATAAAAGTGACGTACATGGTCATGGGGGTCACCGTTTCCATCATACTTGTCATATTTGGGAACCTCAATATCCCTAGGAAATGGGACCATGTATAGACTCCTATCAAAAGGAAGAGCACAAATATATTCTATGAAAGAAACCTTTGGAGGTTCCTTTTCTATTGCAAGTTGAGAAAGATGTTGATTTTTTCATTGCAACTCATCTCTAAGGATTTCCAATTCAGTTGGTACTCTTTCTTGAACAATCTGGCGTATATCATAGCCAGGAGGGAGCTTGTATCCCCTAGAAGTCATGTATTGAAAGTATTGATCTCCATTTCACTCTAAAAGTTTAAGCATCATACATTGGGAGGCTTCATCTTGTTCAAATCTCATAAGCTCTTCACTAGAGACCTCATCATTGACTTCTTCCTCATGCTGAGAGGGAGGAGGTCTAGGAGGTGAAGAAGGAGTAGCAAAAGTTTGTCTTGGAGGAGATCTTGGGGGAGTGTTGTTGCCATAGTTTCCAATAGTACCAAAAGGAGCGGGTCTATATTCATAGCCACTAATCTTAGGTTGTTATTGAGACATCCCCTTCATAGCCATGTGCCTAGTAGCATCCATTTTGTCTAAACATGCTTGGTTGTCCTTATGCTCAAAATGTTCTTGCAAATGGTGGAACTTTTCTTGTTCAGTCAGAGTGAGTGAGACACTATCTGTGCTTTTGGAGGTCTTGAATGCGAAAAAGAGGAAGCCCCCTTTGTACCATGGGGTGACTTTAGAATCCTTGCATTGGTTAGGAATGGAACTGTCATTATTAACTGGTGCTCATGAGCATCTTGTGGGTGAGGGTAACTATGTATAGTTGAATGGAGGCTGACTCCCTTGCTTGAATTGAGACCGAGTTGAAATTGGCATGAAAAAGGAATGTTGGTTGACTACTAAAATGAGACAAAGTTTTTCAGATATTGAAATAAGCAAAGCCAAAGAATATCACTTGTTAAGATAGAACAATAAAGATGGCTAGTCAAAAGTGCTCAAGAACTTACAACAATCATGATAAATCTTGAAACAGTGTGCAATTGGTTTTTAGTGTCATACGACTCTTGACCAGTGAGCATAAAAAGTCTTAGTTTTTGAAGGTACTTTTATCAATTTTGCAATCTGATGGGTAATTTGTTGATTTCAAACATAGTGACAACAATATTCAGGCAAGTTTGCAAATAGTAGGTGGTTGAACATGTCATCAAACACTTGTGCAAGAGCAAAAGAAACCTTGTCAAGACAAGCAATTGTGATATCAAAATGAAAAATTCTATGAGCACTACCATGAGGTTTGTATGTTCAAGAACATTTGCACGGGTAAATCATAGCTAGAACACTTCAAGCACTTACTATCCTAGAAGGACAAAGGCTCAATACTTAGCAACTTGGCCCACACTTGATGTCCCATCACCTCACACAAAGTGGTTGCCCATAATAAATGTTGGCTTTGTCGTGGAGGTGTCAATGACACAACCAAAGGAACACAAATAGTGAGTAATCTTGGGGTGATCTAGGTTATTCCACTTGGATCAATCCTTGCACCAAGAAGCTAAGCGGAAAAATAGGGTGGCCTCTACCTATGGTTCTTAGTAAGGGCTTATGTTCATAATACTCCCCTTGCTCCCCGAAGGGACTCCTTACCTTGCGGCAAGTAACAGACCTCGCAACCACAAGAGTACCTTGAGCATTCTTGCTCAACATTTTCCTCATGGTCACAATCCCACAAGTACTCACATTAAGTGAAGACAAGTACTACATCTACCAAGGTTTTGTGTCCTTGATAGCCTTGAGATTATAGTGGGTTGGAATAGCCGGCAATAAGCTTGTCCCCACTTGGGTTGTTCCTCTTGATTGCTCAAGAGCAAGCCCACTAAAGGATCCTAATGCTAAACAAAGAGTGGATTGACTTTTGAGTGTCAGGATTTCTGGTTCACCTCAAGGGTGAAGAGCATAATATCCTAGCTCAAGAATCTCTCCCAAACACACCAAACAAAGAGTTCAATTACCCTCTTCCTTTCAAAATCCAAAGATGGGTCAAGATTTCTATTTCACCACAAGGGTCAAGAGCATACTCTCCTACCACCAAAAGATTCCTACAACAAGATCTTAAGTGCCTAAGAAATGAAATAACTAGTATAAGCTGCACTTAAAAGGAAAGTAATAAACAAGCACTTGTTTGTTTTTAGGCATTGGGCAGCCCTACAAAACACAATTAGTAGCCCTTTTGCCTTTGGAGCTTTGACATGCGATCTTTTTTGGAAAAATTTTCAAGCAATGGAGGTACCTATAAGCACAACTTGTTAGCCCCACAAAGAGTTAGCACAATAAAAACAAGTAAAATCTGCAAATAAACCACTGTCTAACTACAACAAGTTAGAAACTGAAACAATCAAGCCAAACTTTTGCAAATAAATGATCAGAACTAGTTGATGCCAGACCTGGGTGATAATAAAATCACCAGAAGAATTGTATGATATTTTCCAGGCTGCTGGTGTGATATTTCCTTTTTGGGTGACACTTCTCACTGTGCTCGGGTGACAGGAGAATGTATGACTAGGCAACAAAACCTGTAAAGCCGCACGATATTTTTACTAGAAAAATATTGCACAACTATAGAATAAAGTATCACATGATATTGGAAGACTATCGTATGATAATCTATAAAAAAATAGAGAGCCGAAAACAACAAGCTAAAAATGACAAAAATAAAGTGTAGAAATGCATAAAAAGAAGGACAAAACGAAGCTGTTCTGCCCCACGGTGGGCGCCAAAAATGTACACACTAGAATGTGCACTTCTCTAAGTCTTTTCTTCCAAGGGAATCCATGAATAGGAAACCTTGGAAAATGACCTAGAGCTCCCTAGGCATGGAGTGCAATGATATTAAGAGTGCTCTTAGCTAGAGCTATTAAGCCTATGACCTTGCTAATAAACCATTCAATGAGAGATTCAATGGAGACAAGGGCAAGAATGCCAATATCCTCAAGAATCAATATGAGAATGAAATGCAACTATGCTAGAAATGAGAATGCAAGCTAAGCTATAAAAAGAAAGATGCAAGTGTTACAATCCAAGCTAATTAATCTATGTGAGCTAATCTAGAGCATAGAAATGCAGCTAATATAGGAAAGCATAGATATGAAACTATGATGCAAGAAATAAAAGATGGATGCAATAATGTCTTCAAAAAGCTCCAAAGTCTCCAAGCAATCCTACAGCATAAGGTTAGTATTCAAAAGATGGATCCTAGAATGAGAAGAGAGCTCTCCTTTTATAAGAAATGAGAAAGAATGGACCATGGAGATTAAGAGGCAAAAGATTTAATCAAGGGTGAGGCTTGAAAGAGGAGCAATCCATGTGCACAAGTATCCTCCAATGAGAAAATAAGAGTTGACTTTTGTGTCCATATGAGACAAAAAGTGGTTTTTCCCTTTTTATAAAATAGGAATAATGCTTTATTTGTGCAACTTAGGATAAGAGGAAAAGTGGGGGGCTTTTTATTTAATAAAAGAGGAGGAAACTCTTTTTAATTAAATAAAGACTTTAGGATAAAATGGTTAGCCCATAGAAAATAATCAAATAAATGATAGAACTAGGATTTGATCAAGAGTAAGCAGTTGATGATTTTAGCAAAAGGGGCTAATAGTCTAGGTGACCATTTTTGGGTGATTATAGATATCACATAACATCTTATCATAGTACTTTCATTTTCAAATTCACATAACATTGTTCACTTACCAAGAGTGTATGCTCATCCTTGATCCATTAAATCTGATAGGGCTTCGAATGTTCCAATCTTTTCAGCTGCAACTTTGTGACTATTTCCTCAGATGCTAGATTCTCTGAGCTACCACTATCAATGATTACCTTCCAAACTTTGTCAAAAACTCTACATCTGGTCTTGAACAAACTATTCCTTATCGAATCTTCCTTTTTACCTTCATTCCAAAGTGCTCTTCTTACCATCAAGTTATTTTATTTCTCATGTTCATTTGGTGGCTCTTCTTGCACCAAAGCATTTGTACTGCTACCAGCCTTCTTACTTGCATGTGTACATTCAAAAGATCTATGTCCTTCTTCTCCATAGTTGTAACAAGTTCCTCAGAAACCACCTCTTTTATATCCACCTCGGTAACTGTTGCCTTTACCTCTAGATGAACTTTCACCTTTCCACTCAGTCTTTCCTTTATCCAGATTTGTCTTTTTAGGTTTAGATCTACTATTTTCACCATTATATCTACCTCTTCCTCTAGGGAATCTACCACCTCTACCTTTTTGTCTTTTCTCATGTCTCTTGTTCAATTTCTCCTCATCTTTTAATGCAAATTGATAAGCCTCTTCAATGTTCTCCAATTTGACCAAACTGATTTCTTCTTTGATGGAAACTCTCAAACCATTCAGTTATCTAGCAATTCTTTCCACATCATCTTCCTCATGTCCAGATATGATATCTAATCTATAGAATTCCTCAGTATATTTTTTTACCGAGCTATCTTTCTATCTCAAACTTTTCATTCACCTAACTAGGTTAATCTTATAATCACAAGGTAAGAACTTTCCTTTCAATTTATTCACCATTTTATTCCATACCTTGATTTTGTCTTTGCCTTTCCTCTTTTTGTCCAGCTACAGATGTTCCCACCATAAGGATGCATGACTTTTCAACTTTGTGCTTGCAATTTTCACCTTCTTTTCCTCAAGTACATTTTCATACTCAAAATACTTTTCCATCTCAGTGATCCAATCCACCAATTCATTAGAATCCAATTTTCCACCATACTCAGGAGGAATAAAGTGTGGTGTGGACTTTAGACTTGTCAAAGCCTTCAAGAATCTTTCCTCACCTTGATCCATCACAGGTGCGGGTTCTACATCACCTTGCTCTACCTCAATTTCATCATCACTAACATCTTCAAGATGTCCTCCTCTTCTCTGGGTTGTTTCAATAGATTCAATTCTAGCAGCAAGCTGTCTCAACATGTCTTCCAATCCTAGATCCGCATCTCACCTCCCATGAACCATCTTGAAAACCCTTTGCAATTGCAGGTCAGATCACAATTTGCTACCCCACAACCAATTCAACTAGGGCTTCACAAGAAGGAACCTTCAAACCTATATTCACAAACCTAGATCCAGATCTAACCTCACTCTGATACCACCTAACGCAAGGGAGGATGGGGAGAGGGGCCAAAGGCACACCCTAACTAGATCCACCTTGCAGAACAACATGCGGAAGCAACAACACAACCAGTGAGAGAGAGAATGCATGATCACTTTCATATATTATCTTTAAATTGATTCATACATGTCGGGTTATAAGGCCTTCCTAGTTTAGGCTAGATATTACAATCAAGTACAGAAGTCCTCAAACATGTGAGGATCTATGAACAATCTCTAATTTGCTGTCTTCTATGTTCTATCCAAAATTGACTCCTAAACTCTAACCAAATAACTAAATTTATACAAGAGGCTACCGAGCCAAGTCAACATTCAGATCCACAATCAATGGAAGGGATGACCACACACTTACCAATGATGGATACCAACATTAAATCCGTGACCCAAAATAACTGCACAAGTCAGCCTCAACAAAAATCCAAAATAAACAACTCGGCAAGCAAGGAAACCAAGTGCCAGACAAGCATCGTCGAGCGATAGGGAAATAACTAAGTGCCAAAGAGATAACCAACCAACTCGGTCAACAAAGGAAACCGAGCAACAAGGAACCAACTCGGTCAAAGCAAGAATTGAGCAACATAGACAAACTTCAAATATGTTTTTGGTGACACAGGATTGCCAAGGACCCGAGATGATCCTGCATCATATTTGCACCTTCAATAGATGTAAATGACATTTTTTTAGCTTGGGCTTTCTAGTCCTTTCTCCTTTTAAAACCATTAAACCTCTAAACCTCTTTGCATCTACAACACACAACATCTATACTTATAGAAATTTAAGCCTACAATCTTTTGAAACTTTCCTAGCACTGTTCATAAAACCCCACAAGAACTTGTAGATTTTTTGTATCCCTATTGAGCATGTGGACTTTATTTACTTTGTCTTTCTTTGAGATGTTTTATTGTATCTTTAGTCTTTGATATAGTATTGCAGACATGGAACAAAAACACTTGACCCACTTGCTTCATTGCATTTGATGAAAGAAATATCAAAATAATGTTTCAGTTAGCTATCTTAAGCTTTGTAGTATTGATATGGACATCTCTATTATGATAAGATGAAGTTATGAACAAACCCATGCATACTTGAATCTATCACTTCTTAAGCTTTATTATCATATGTGATTTTTAATATAGTTGTGACTCTAATGTTGAAACCATATGGATGCATAAAAAGATAGAAAGAGTTTGTTTATTATTTTATTTTGCCTTTATCTTTATGGTTGTCCCTCTATCATTAAATCTTCTTGTATCATGTTAATGCTCTTTCATGTATGTTGATTTTCCTATTGATTTCTCTTATTTATCTTCATGGATTAGTTGTCCTTCAACATTCTTCATGAATTTGTCACTCGTTATTGCAATCCTTTGTTGTTCACAGATACCTACCCTGTATATATTATTGATTAATGTGGTATAAAATAGAAAATTCTCTTTACCAAAGCATTGTCTCCTTGTTACAATTAAAAAAAAACATGGTCTTTGTCAGCATTGATCTTCATTGTGGCACCATTTTACGTGTTGATATAGTTGTTATGGATTATGTGAATGAAATCTCCCCTCTTACTTGTATATGCAGTAAGATTTATCATTCCATCATCCTTTACATTCAAATTTCTCTGATACCATCATGATTTGATCATACCTTCTATATAGCACTTGATTACTCCAACTCTGCTTTTATGATGATGATGATATTCAAGTCTTGATATAATGAATCTCTATATTTCTGAGAGCATGCAAACATATTTGTATACATGATAGAGGTAACTTATTTGAATGGCCCTGCTCTTTTTTTCATGAAGAACACATGTTCTAATCCTTCGTACTTGTTGTCCTCTTTTATTATCAGAGTGTATATTCATTATAACCTTCTCATGGAAAAGCCCTCTTTTTGTTATCAAATAACATCACTGTCTTTGCATGACTTGTGATAGATGTGTAATTTTGAATTAAATTCAAGATATCTACCCAAAGAATTTTAATCATTATTCAAAAGGAATTATATCTTGAAGTTGTGATTGTTTTTCTATGTAAGGGTGAATGATAAAGTCACCATCACTTGGATTATCATGAATATATTCAGAATTTTTTTTTCCTAATCCTTTTAGCATAATTGATTACTTGATACTACACTATCCAGGTACTCAAGATCACTTCTTCATTTTATATGATTAGCCACAACACACATATCCATTTGATCATGATGCACATGTAGATGGCCTTTGTCTCTTTGTTGTTCTTTAAGATTCATGCACTTACACTTACAGTTCCTCTTGATTCTGATGATAATGTAGTTTTGTATCATGATCTTTACCATGATAAAATGAATACATTTATTTTTTCAACAAGTGGAACATTGTTGTTACCAGCATCTCATTAAATACTATTCCTTCATATACAACAAAGTTCTAATCATGATAAAATAGATTGTAGAACTATGTCATTTTTTGTAAGGTCCTTTGAATGATTATCTTGTTATCTGTTGCCAATGAGCTACTCTCATGTTATTATCATGTTGTAACTTGATGTAATCAGTAGTACCTTCATCACATCATTGATGAACCTTGATAACATGTTAGTGGCATATTCTTATAATAATGATGTAACATTCAATCACTTGTTGTATTATAAGGTGAATGCACAATCCTATATTTTTTTGTTGTTAATGCATGCATATTCCATATGACTTTCATTTAAATGTGGTTTTTGTTCTTGTCACTATGGTTTGATGAATTGTAGATGATCCCTGTGTACTTGAGATAATGGCTCTTTTGTTGAAAATGATAATTCTTTCATATTATTTTGATCACTTGCTTTGTTGGCAATGAATTTACTTGTTCCTACATATTTGAATAGTTCATTAGATAAAACCAATGATCTTTTTATTTGATCCTTTGGATTCCTTTCTAGCTCATAGCTGATCAGATGTATTGTAAGAATAAGTTGTGTATAGCTACTTGTTTTATAGATCTAGGATCAAGATCCCAAGCTCTAACATGTTTTTACCACCCTGTAGATACTTTAAAGATACAAAGCAACCCATTTGAAGCAAGCTGCTCCAGATTTCAACTACAGTTTGTCATTCAATTAGGCAAAGACAAATCTTCTTCAAATGGTGTTGATTATTAACCTCTTTTAATTAATATTATATTTCAAATGCAATAAAAGAGTGTGAACTCTTAAGTGAAGTGCAAGTGGAGGTTAGAGGGGGGAACATTCAATTTGCATAGAGAGGGGCTCTTTTTATGGAGTTCTATTTTAGGCAGAGGAGGATATTTATGTTTTCTTGCATGAAGAGGGGCTTTATATGGAAGTTATGAGAAATTATACCGTAGTTAGGGGTAATTCATGATGCATGCATGTATGGAGGAGGTTTTGAAGTGATTCTTATGTAGATTCTTTTAGTTTTGCCTCATTTTATGCATGTTTTTTGCTTGCATCTAAGTTTGGGTTCTATTTTTTGCATCTTGTAGTCCAGTGCAGTTCAAAGTTCAGTTAGAATTTTTATTTTTTTGGAGCTTGACTTTGTTATAAAGTCAAGGCTTTGTTTCTTTTGGGGGGTTCTTTCTTTCCCATGCCTATTTGTAACTTGTGGCAGGGTTCTTCCACGTTCAAGTTTTGTATCAAAGCTCATGATTTTTCAACTTCTATAATAGCTTACTCCTTTGGATTCAAAATAGAGGAAAAGTTTTCCTTCTCAAAAGTGTGTTAT
The DNA here is from genome assembly GCA_027943335.1 of Chamaecyparis obtusa. NCBI lineage: Eukaryota > Viridiplantae > Streptophyta > Pinopsida > Cupressales > Cupressaceae > Chamaecyparis > Chamaecyparis obtusa. The sequence continues at coordinate 127,352 of BSBK01011606.1, forward strand.
CAAGTTATGGGTTGTGTATTATGATTTCAGTTTGTTAATTTGTGGAAATGTTTCTTTCCCTCTTTATAATTATTGAAAAATTGGGTTTTAGAATCTAATTATTGCTTGTGATTTGTGAAAGCTAAAATTTATTCAAAGATTCATTATGAGCGTAATTTGTTGTTAAGGTTCTTGAAAATTCAAAATATTTGGCGGATCACCTTTTAGTTTTAGGTTAAAATTTTCTTTCATTCTTATTCTTTTTCCTCATTCAAGAAGATAGTTTAGGTGATCATACGAGAAAGTTGACCCATAATCCAAGGATTGGATTTTTTCTATTGGTACGCTCACATACCTAAAAGTCTTTCCATGTTCCACAAGATTGTCAAGTTCACAAACATGACATAGCATGTGTAGATCTTAGTGACAACACAACTATCATATAATGCTATTTAGAAATATATAGATGAAAAAAATTTATTCAATTTCATTAGTGGTTCTTCAAATGTTCTACTTGTTAGCTTGTTATTATTTTTGTATTTATGATTGTGCATATGCTCAATCTAAGTTATCAGTTTGCTCCAACTATATCAACTCTACAAGGTGTATTTAGGGCCAAGATAGATTACAATTTTTTTATGTTTATGTGCTAGTGTTTGTGCCTCATAGAAAATTTAATCACATTTCAAATTTATTCACTATATTAACTACTCACCTTCAATATATTTTTCCTTTCAAAATAACCTTCACAAGGAAGATTCAAACAACAAGATAGAAACTTTCTTTGTTTGAGATGGTTCTTTAAAATATTAGAAGCCTTTGAGTAAATATTTTATTATTTGAACACTTTCACAATACAATAATTACATAAAATAGATAGCAATATATTTACATCTTACTTACCTTATTTTCTCAGGTGACTTTTCCTTGCCACCTCATGATTTTAAACAAGCCTATAGAGTGTCTATGAATACCAAAATAAATATTTGTTATACAATCTTAGTTTTATTCAGATATTGTATAAAGAAATTTAAAGCAAAAGAAATGAGCTTCTAAATAATAACTTTTTTATTCCCAAATTTGTTATTTGACAGGTTTCTAGAACTTTCACCTTTATATTTATTCATTTCAATGATGATACTTTAGTCATATGCAAGATGATTTTATTTGTAAACTATCATATAATGTTATTTAAAAATCTATAAATGAAACAAAACTATTGAATTTCATTAATGGTTCTTCAATTGTTCTACTTGTTAGCTTGTTATTTATTTAGTGTTTATAATTTCCTATTGTTTAGATTTTTGTTCATCATTTATTGATCTCTAAACCCTAACAAAATGTGCAAGATGATAATAAATAAGTACTTTTACATTCCAAGGCCAAAATTGGATTGCCCAAGTTTAGGGCCAATTGATTCCATCACCATGTCACATGTTTTCTCTATTAATTATTCATGTGTTAAATAATTATTTATGTTCATATTAGGGGAAGACTTTATTATGCATGGCTCTAGCATAATCTACTACTCTGATATGGTATTGTGCTACATGGACATCAAATTTCCTGAAAATGTGTTAGAAAACTTGTATTAAATTCTACAAATATCACTAGCATTGGTATTGAAATACTTGTAGCTTTAAATATTGTGATGCTTGTGCACATCTTCAACCTAAGTTGTCAATTTTCTCTAGGTATATCAACTCTTCAAGGTGGGTTTAAGTCAAAATAGATCCCAAAATATTTTAGTGTATGTATCGATGTTTGTGCCTCACAAAAAATTTAATACATTTTAAATTTAGGCACTATATTAACTATTGAGATTCAATATATTTCATTTTAAAATAAACTTCACAAGGAAAATTCAAACAACAAGAGATACACTTTCTTTGTTTGAGTATTTTTTCACTATATTAGAAGCCTCTAAGTAAGTATTTTATTATTTGCACACTTTATCAATACAAGAATTACATAAAACAAGTAGCGATATATTTACGTTTTACTTTATTAAGTAACTTTTCCTTGCTACCTCGTGATTTTGAGCAAGGCTGCAAAGAGTTTGTGAATACCATTTAACACATTTTTGTTACATAATCTTAGTTTTAATTGGATATTGTGTAAATAAATTTAAAGCATAAGAAGTGAGCTTTTGAATAATAACTTTTTAATCCCCATATTTTCTATTTGACCAATCTCCAAAATTGCCACCTTTATAATTTTTCCTTTATATTTATTCATTTCAATGATGATACATTGGTGATTATATGGAAGAAGATATTTTTTCAGCAACTATCATATATAGTGCTAATTATAAATACATAGATGAAACAAAGCTATTGAATTTCATTAATGGTTCTTCAATTGTTCTACGTGTTAACTTGTTATTAATTTTGTATTTATGATTTCCTATTATTTAGATTTTCATTTATCACATATTGATCTCTAAACCCTATCAGAATGTGTAAGATGGAAACAAATAAGTGCATCTACATTCCAATGCCAAAATGGGATTGCCCAATTTTAGGGCCAATTCGACTCCATCACCATGACACAGATTTTATCTATTGAATGCCCATGTGTTGAATAATTCTTCAAGTTCATATTAGGTTAAGAATTCCTTAAAGAAGGTTTTAGTATAATCTTCTACTATGATGTGGTATTGTATTTCTT